>CABFPE010000841.1:22561-67612 GCA_900660155.1 Hofstenia miamia
TTTATATATATATATATATATATATATATATAGTAATAGCCATAATTTACATTTAATAACTGGGCCCGATTAGACCCGAATCCTGTCAGACTTCAACTGATTCGCGAGATAGTCTGATCCAATTTCATGTCTGATATTTAAGACTAGGCCTACCTTTTATACCGGTAAGTCAACAGAATTAAAGTAACATTTATGGGTCAATTTCAATGCCATTTTTAAGACACATACGATAATTTTATATAAATATTTTCATTAGTGTACGCAAGGGAGAACATTGTTGAATGTCCCCACGTCAGGTTTTTAAAATTACTTTTTGATTGGTTTTCTTGAAAAAAATTAAAATATTTTGAAAACTGTGATGAAATGCATTTTTAGGCCATATTTTTTCAATGTTTTCAAAAAGTTCAAAGGGCCTTGCCCTTTCCTGTGGCAGGAATATTATCGATAGATAAAGTATACAATTATATTAATTTGGTATGACATTTATTAAGATTATTAAGCAAATAAATGTATTTCTAAACTCACAGTTGTGGTGGGAAGAGGAGAGTGTGTAGTTGGTTCTTGAGTTGTAGGTTCATCTGGAACTGTAGTATCTAAACTTCGTTAATTTCATTACTTTATCTTTGGTCAATACTAAAAATAAAAATATGTATATTAATGAAATCATTATTTTCCTAGATAGTGAAAAGAAATTTCACAATAACTAAACACACAAGTTCTTAGCCAAATATTGCTTTTGGAGCATCTAAAAATTCTGTCCTTGAATATATGTCAAAGCTTAATTGATCCACGTAACAAAAAATGAAAATAAAATGACATTCTCATTTTTGAAGAGATTAGAAGGTTGTTATAAGCTTAAGAGATGCTTTGCAATTAATTCTTAAACCTTCTACAAGTCAAAAAAAAATTGTGCACATTTCATAAAAGCTAGCTTAGTATCTTGCACTATGAAGCCATTTGTTGTGATATGGGAAATGACAATTAGGAAGGGAAAATGCGTCTCATGGTAATAATGGTAATTTCTTGTGATAAATTTTGGGAAACTTGTAAAGGATTTAGTTTCTGTATCCACAAACTTTTTTAAGGAAATTGCTTCGGACTAGTAAGAGCGGCAGGCTGGTATTCAACTACATTAAGCAAATGGCGTGGTATTTCGGTAAAATTTCAATTGTTCTCATTTTCAATTCGTCAACTCTTTCTGGAATATATAATTTTTCCTCAATTTTATTGTTATCATATATAATTCCTACCATAAAGTATTGTTCAATTATGTTTTGCTGTTAAATTTGTTATATTAAGGTAACCATTGAAATTGTCTAACGCTGGAACATAGATTTCACTTCGGCATGGAATATTGGAGCAATGTAATGCTTGGAGATGCTAACTTTTTATCATAAACAAGATAATTTATGAAGATGCCATAATTCCTACTATGTAATTTAAATAAATTTTTCGCGTATAAATTGATAATATAGATATGTGCTATATTTATTAAAATCTGTATGTAAATATGATTCAATTTGAAAAGTGAATTTACGGATTAGGTTTAATTTTTATGATGAGATATAATATCACCAACATTCGGACATGCTGCAAAATCATTAAATCTTATAAATGCCAGGGCGAATTATTTGACAAATGACTAACCTCGTAGACTCAAGTGAATTTAATACTAGCTGACTTCAAAATTCTGTCAAGAGATATAATAAAATTATAATACATGAAATATTTCATAAGCTACAGATGAAATACGCCCTATAATACATTTTTATAGTGCCTTGGATAAGAAATTAAATATGGGGTTTTAATTTCAATTCACAGTTGATTGATGACTTTAGATACTAAAGGCGGTTAAGATATTGAGACTTCCTTAGAAGAATTCAAATAGGAAGTAAATTTAAAACTGGAAATGAAAACGATTTCCTTTATCTTTGAACAATATGACATGCGGAAATCCTCTTCAAATTATATTTGATTTATTTCAATGCTTGTACGAAACCACTAGTAAAGTTCTTTATGAAAAGAACCATTAACAATAGCAGTTCGCACTTCCTTTCTATTTATCACGATAAAAACTGAAAAGTGCTTCAAGTTATATTTTCTTAATATATTGCTGATAAAGTAACTGCTATATTTAAAAAAAATCAAGTTTTCCCTTCCGTTCTTGTCGATAAGTTTTGAATGTTATTGCCATTGTATTTTAAAATATGTACAATAATAAACTGTATTGGTCTCCTATTATGAGCCTACATCTACGAATCACCTTAATCTCCAAAATGTTCTTATTTTATACACCAAAGCTCAGTAACATAAATTTTCATTGAACCAACTCTGTGGATCAAGATTCCACTAGATTCTAAATCATTTCAATAAACTCAATAATTGCTTAAAAAGTATTAAGGAGTCTCTTTACAAAAAAATACCCAGAGGTTTTTCAAGCAATTTTCATGATTCCCTTGTAGCTCAAAAACTCATAAAGCTATGATCAATTTGAAAGTACCACGGAATAGAGGAGAAATTCTTCTTTCTTTTTCACTCTAAGTCCACCTTTGGACTCACGACATCTGACTTTGCGCACGGCACACCTCAATGAAGTTAGAATATTTTGCACATACAAAGAAACAGGCAAAGTTTTTGCTTCCTCGTAAATACATGAACATTGAGTTTGGAGAGAATTTAAATCTTTTTCAAAAATTCGAAATTTTCAAGGGAATTTGTTAATCCTTTCAGCAACCTCAGCCACAGCAATGCGCTGTCGTAGAAATGTTCAACATTTCATTAAAGTATGTTCTCTAATAGACTTACCCATACCAAAGATTTTTAAATTTGTTAATGGGCTTGGAAAATTTTTTTGCAAATATGGGAAAACGGTTTTTCATTTAAAACGGACGCCAGGCTGTTTAACCATTCTACGTCTTTTGGCGTGTTTCTATAACCCCACTATCCTTAATTACGTTGCTGAAACACGGGAAATTCCGATAAATCAACAAAAACATATGACTTTTTATATCAACCTAAATGCCTAATAATGCTAAATAGCAGAAATGTTTAGCATCTTTATTTAAAATATTAACTGCATTTCTATGATTATCGTCAGATGGGGTAACTTCGTCACCTCACGTTATTTAGTCTAACAAATATTAACAATACTGTATTATGTCAAATCACATTACATCTTAGCTTGCATACATGCAACTCTCCTTTCAAATCATCAAATCACTAATGTTGCTTGTAAATAGTTAAGGAAATTGGTGTTGAAGCTCTTTNCAATATACTCAATAATTGCTTAAAAAGTATTAAGGAGTCTCTTTACAAAAAAATACCCAGAGGTTTTTCAAGCAATTTTCATGATTCCCTTGTAGTTCAAAAACTCATAAAGCTATGATCAATCTGAAAGCACCACGGGATAGAGGAGAGATTCTTCTTTCTTTTTCTCTCTAAGTCCACCTTTGGACTCACGTCTGACTTTGCGCACGGCATACCTCAATGAAGTTAGAAAATTTTGCACATACAAAGAAACAGGTAATGTTTTTTCTTCCTCGTAAATACATGAACATTGAGTTTGGAGAGAATTTAAATCTTTTTCAAAAATTCGAAATTTTCAAAGGGAATTTGTTAATCCTTTCAGCAACCTCAGCCACAGCAATGCGCTTTCGTAGAAATGTTCAACATTTCATTAAAGTATGTTCTCTAATAGACTTAAATTTGTTAATGGGCTTGGAAAATTTTTTTGCAAATATGGGAAAACGGTTTTTCATTTAAAACGGACGCCAGGCTGTTTAACCATTCTACGTCTTTTGGCGTGTTTCTATAACCCCACTATCCTTAATTACGTTGCTGAAACACGGGAAATTCCGATAAATCAACAAAAACATATGACTTTTTATATCAACCTAAATGCCTAATAATGCTAAATAGCAGAAATGTTTAGCATCTTTATTTAAAATATTAACTGCATTTCTATGATTATCGTCAGATGGGGTAACTTCGTCACCTCACGTTATTTAGTCTAACAAATATTAACAATACTGTATTATGTCAAATCACATTACATCTTAGCTTGCATACATGCAACTCTCCTTTCAAATCATCAAATCACTAATGTTGCTTGTAAATAGTTAAGGAAATTGGTGTTGAAGCTCTTTCAACCATGATTCAATGAAGATATCTTGATGATGGTAGTTCACCTGGATTAGGAAATTTTTAACTATAATATTGAGCATGAAATATGTTCAATTTTTAACCTGTAACCCGACCTGGCCTGTCTAACAATGATCCGTACCCCAAACCAATCAAAGAAAGATTACCAGCATAATGCACGCAAAATTGTTGTAGCATAAAAACATCAATGAAAACAAGACAAAATCAATAAAAAAACACAAGTATAATTAGAATATTTAAGAATTTTAAAGATGGAAGGGTTTGACTTCTTAAATTGTTCCTTAATTCTGTTAGTGTTCTTCCTCCCTAACAATTATGAACGACCCGCGACCCGATTTGTCTAAGAGTGCCAAGCCACCCCAGCCGTCGAATTTTTGACTTGACATTTGGACGAATTAACCCATTAATACCCTGAATGAGATACAAAAATATGAATTGCAGTATTAGGCCAAATCCGGCACATCTTGGCAATGCCGGACGACAATTATGTCGACGGTCTAACTCAAATATCAACATGCACCCTGGTTTAAGAAGAGGCATCATGAAAAGTATTTAGTTTTACGATGTAGAATCTGGTTTGGCTTAAGCAATTACCATACATGTGAGAAGTTACACTGATTGGTGCGTAAAATGCAGAAATTACTATTCCCAATTCAGTCACATTGAAACAAGCTAGCCAATATCTAAATCAAGTTTATAACATTGCTATAGTCATTTGGTTACTTAATGCCATCTTGTAAATTATTTTTTGACAAATTTTTGGCACTTTGCAAAATATCGACGCACTATATACAAGAGAATTTGCAAAATTAATCAGTTAACATTATATTTTACAACATTTCACTTTGGCCATATTTGAGCAAAGGTGAATGTTCTCTATTTTTGATATCTTTAATGAATCTCAATGAGTACAATTTACAACAAACTTCATGGAAGAAAAAAGGGGAATGAACAAAAGATAAGTTTTTAATTAAATTAAGAAACAGAACTACAAATTTGCCTGGCTTAATAAAGGCTCCTTTTGGCCTCGTTTTGTATCCAATGCAGTGTTCAAGCTCGGCTCGGTTTGGTACGTTAGAATCTCGGCTTGTTCACAGGTTTTATAGTAATAATTGTGTTAATACCTGTATNCGCCTCGGCTTGTTTAAGCGCGCCTCGGCTCGGCTCGGCTCGGCTTGGTACGTTAGAATCTCGGCTTGTTTTGAATTAATACCTGTATAAAATTATTATTACCCGTATCAAATACATGTGTGAGTATATGTATCAAAGTATAAGAGACACTATGTTATTATAAAAAAGAAGATCTCCATTTGAAAAAGAAAGGAGAAGATGTTTTTTTTTACTACAAAAATTTATAAAATACTACAGAAAAGTGTTACAAGTTTTCAAATTTCTTTGTAAACTACATGCTATAAGTGAAAGAATTAATGTAGCTTGAACGCAATTCTTTAAATTTATTTTATTTTAAATAATATGGAATTTATACAACGATGCCCCATATTTTATAAGTGTCGACGTAGAAGGGTTGGAGTTTATATTAATGAAAATAAAACTTGAATTTTTTTTATCTAAACTAATATGGAATTTAAAATTTGGAGTAATATAATTATCTCAAACCACGATACCCATATTTTAAAAGTAACGACGTAGAAGAGTTGGGGTTAATCATAATGAATAATTAACTTGATTCCTGCAAATCTATTCGAAATTTTTATACCTGAACAAAAATTTTGTTATGATGTAACTTTCAAATAGAGCTACGTTTATGAGTTGATAGATTGTATTTAGTTACAAACATTCTGTGAACAGGTTGTAAAAATTATTCATAGAAGTGAATTTGAATAATGGTATTAGGCAACGCAAGAAGAAATTAGTTTAAAGTTTAAAAAATATTAAGCTGCTATTTAGCATTTTGAAAAATTGGCTTAAGTGAATGTAAATAAACAAGTATCATAAAATTCACTCCTGAAATTAATTTTAAAGGAATTACTATAGACTTTTTGGAAAGCAAAGTTATTATTTGAAAAGTTATCAGAATTGAGATTTTAATTTCATAAACATATCGAGCTGAATATGAGCAAAAATATTTTTACTCTAAAATATTTAATTAAGAAAATTGTAAACTACAGTAAATTATCATCATCCTTTTGAAAAAATTTTCATAATTTTCATGATATAGAATTTTCTGGAATTTCCTTATACTTCATTTATCTCTTACAAAAATTAAGTCATTTGATATTTTCTGGCTGTCAAACTACATTTCAAAAATTTAAGAAAAAACATAGAAAAAGCTTCCATATTATCAAAGTGTGTTTACTTGGGACAGCTTAGAATGTTTAGGACTTAATTGGCTTCGAGCTAAATGTAAACATCAAGTAATTTGTCAGGAATACCTATTTAAGGTTAATTGCTAGCCATCATAAGTCAATGTAAATAAATAGTATTTATAATATATTATAAAAATTTATAAACTTTTCAGTGAGATTTCTCTAACATTTATGCTATTTGATAATAAGTGTTAATGCACCTGAATCCTGGTTGTGCAACGGTAAAAACCTGTGCATTTCTTTATGTTTTACATTGTAAATCTTTCAAACGTAAAGTCCTAATTCAATTAAAATCAATAGTTGTAGAAAAGCTTTCGGAATTAAAAATGAAAAAATGAATAATTTGATTATTAATATATTAAGCCATCAAGCATACCTGAAAATGTCAATGGTGCTAAAATTAATTGAATGGTGAATAGAAGGGATAGCATTTTTGTTGCGTACATAATTTAAGCAAATACAAATGTGATTAACAACGTGTTGATTCGAATCGCATTAGATAAACAAAGGTGGAATGTCAATATACGCAATTTCCTTGAAGCAAAATTTTTAAAATTGAAGCATGGCCTAAGCATCCCTTAAAAATATTCAAACGTTTTCTAGGTGAAGGCACTTGAATATGGCCAATATGATTAACAAAATTTGTTTTATTTTATTATGAAATTTTGAAAATTTTTTGCAATGCTGCAGGATCAATAGCATTTAAAGCCCAATCACTGTTCATAAACAAATATTGTAATGCCAATATTTCATTTTTGGTTATGCATATATTAATAAGTTTATTAAAATTTTGCGAATAGTAATAAATGGTGAAATATTTTCCAATAATTTTACTTTAATATTAGGATCGTGGGAATGTTCCTAGAAAGACTGGTAATTTAGCGCTCTCCAGAAAAATACCTCTTAAGATTAACAATTACCTACTTTTTCAAGACATACAGTAAATGCAAAATTTTTTTGTGTGAATATGGTTTTGTATGGGTTGTATTCACTTTAAAGATATTAAATTCTGCTTATGCCCTATTTACAAAAGTAGCATTTGGGAAATCCAAAAGAAACCAGATATTGTAAGAAATCGGATTTTCTATTTCTACGAAATGTCAATGAAGAAATATGTCAATTTCGGAATCTTATATTTTTGATATTTAAATTTATTACTTCCATTTAGTTTTGGAATCAAGTAATTTTTGTCCTCTATTGGTGATTAGCGTTTATAATAGACCCAATAACTTCCAAATAATCAGAGTCCATTAAGGGGTAATACGCTGACAGAAGTTTGGAAAATTCTACATTTATCCCAAAGTAAATATATTTACATGACCCAGTGGTTGTCATTTCAAGAAAATTTTAATTGTAATGAAATGAGTGAATAAGTTTTGTAAAATGTTTGTAAACAGGGATCCAAGCAAATTGGATCGATCCGTGGTTTGAGTTGGATTGATTCCCTTTTATAAGAAAGGCTAATAATTGGGTGTGTAGGAATAATTTTTCCAAAACATGGCTCATATTCGTCATTGATAATATGAATTGAATTTACGACATGAGGTTATTGCTTACCTTAAAATATATTATATGACCACAATGAATTTCTCAGGAAATCAAATTCTTTGATATAGTTTACTTTAAAACACATTTTATCAGCATTTCAATACATCATGTAAGGTTAACAGACATCAAGGGAAATGGTTTTTGAGAAAATCCTAAGCGTGACTGTCATTGGGTTGCATCAGAGTTTGAAAATTTCTACATAGGTTGAGTTGAGTCACTTCTTTGTGAAAGATTTTTTGGGTTTAGTTGAGTTTGGTTGGATCAGAAAAATTGAATGAGTGACCCCCAAGAGTGAAAGTCAATCAATGTTTTTGAAATTGTTTGGCTGTTGTCTAAATAATTACAGCTCGCTTTCACTCTTAGATATTTCAATTGCTCCATAGTCAGGCTCCTTACTCAGGGTGATTTTCTGTCCAGCCCATTCTGTTCTACCTGTCTATTTTTATAGTCCATCGTTAAAGATCCTATAAGTAATATCGTTGTCCCATGGCTTTTAATTTGTTGCTACTTAGACAAATTTTAAAAACGCGCATTTTACGATGAGCTTATACCTTTTACATGGACAATTAACAAACAAAATAATGGATAATAATGCTATAACGAAATCAGTACTGAAACGCCAAACATATAAGATATTTTTAAAAAATTGTTTATTTTAAACCTGTGAATAAAACTATAAACTAGTGCAGGGACATCGATTTCATAGAACATATTTAGATATATTGGAGGTGATTCAATAAATGAAATCTCTATAAAAATATTTTTATCAAAATATATTTAATTTTGCAAGACTAAAGCCAATTAAAATATTAGCATAAACTATTCTAAATATTATATGCACTATTTATACAAGCTTATTGAATACACAAAATGCTCAATTTTTACACGAGAATTCGATTACCACACTTTGCGAGACATGTCATATTCAATAGTAAACCTACCAATTGTGGATTTGTTAGTAGAAAATAAGTACCTTCTTAGATTTAAAAGAAATGTTATTTGTATGATACTTTAGAATTAATGTAGTACAGTAAGGGTATAGAATTCCTTAAATCAATATTGAACAGTATACGAAGCATTATGCCAAATGGACGCAAAACGCATAATCTGTTTATCAAGTATCAACAACATCCGCTAATGCATCATTAAAATGATTTTGATATTGAATTTATGATTTGCTATGATTCTATTAGAAATATTTAATGCATTGATTTAATTTTGTTGAAAGATTTATATATTTTCTAATAGAATCGATGTTGCTAATGCTATACATTGATTACTTTTAAAATTTCAAGTACTCAGTCTTATCAGGTTTCTAACAGTATAGTGATGAAAAAAAATGATTTAAGATTTTTTCAGTTTTTAAATTTGAGTTTTTCCTTAACGCCAACTTTTAAGTGCAAATAATTGATATTCAAATAAACTTATAATCTCACATCTTGCTTTGCCAATTTCAAGGCTTGCCGTTGTGTGTTGTGTTGTAGAATTTTAAGTACTGTTGTTCTTTGAATTTGATGCCAAAAATTTGGCCACTATATTCTGTTGTATATTTTCAAATTCATTAACAAGCTTATTGATATTTACAACCCACTTATATTTTTCAAAATATATTTTTATGAGCAGATGTCAGCTAGAATGGCACTTTAATTTAGAGAAAGATTAACAATTTTGCAGTTATTTTTAGTCAGAGTGTAATATTTAGTTCAATCGCAAACAAAAAAGCAGCATTTGAAAATCTCATTAAACCCCACCTATGATGTTCTCAACTCTAAGGATGTTATAAAAAACAACTATAAAAATCAAACATTTGATAAATATTGATGAGCTAAGATATGTTCGAGGTACAGCAACCCTTATTATATGTAAAAAATATTAATATTCTTTGAATTACTAATTTTGACTTACCATGTTTAATACAGTAAACATTGGACATTTTACCAAATGATATAACCTTGCCTAATCAGATGAATATTGTGCATTTTGCCTAAAATGTTAGTTAAGAAATTTTTCTGTACAAAGTAGCAGATAGTTAAAAATTTTTGCTCAAGAATCGTTTGATTGAAGCAACCATGTGCCATATGGTCTAAGAAACAGGAGACTTAACCATCCCAATCTTCCGGGATGTACGCATACACTCTCACCATTATACAGGGTTGAACAATTGCACTGAATACACATGTGCATTAGTATTCTGCGGAATCAGAATTTTCTTAGTCGCAGTCCCATTTGATTTTTGTCTCAGTTCCTTCCCATTCTAGTCCAATGAAAATTGGTTTCACAGCGAATCTTATATTTTTGACAAAAAAGATTTTGAGCAACAAACATATTCGTCATACCAGTTTCTTTATTTATGATCCCAAGTCCTGGTTTGTCACAGTCCTACAGAAATACTTAGTACCAACTCACAATCCCATGAGACTGAATGGTCCTGCAGAACTCTAATATGCATGCACCAATTAGCAAATAACATTTCACGTACAGATGCAGGTACAGATATCTAAGAAAAAAGTTTTGCACTTTTAGCTATATATATAAATATATATATACCTAAATACCAAACTAATCGTTAAAAATAGGTAAGCATATCGGCCTTCGGTTTTGCTTGAGTATTGCACAACATTAGCAAATTCTTAATTGTAATGAAAATTAACATCTTTTTGGGGTGGAAGACAATGATAATCTTCTCTAACATTATCACCTGTTTTTTATACAATTGTACTTGATGAAATGCTCCTTGTTGAGCAGAGTTTTTTTTAATGAGATTGGTATGATAACAAATTGTTTCACAATTAGGGACAGCTTGAACTACATATCAGGTTGATAACAATATAATAGAAATATAGAAATACAGAAAATTCATATTCATTACATTCCTTATACTTACTTGTGTTTTTGAATCGTACAATTTAAAATTTACGAAATTCTCCTCCACAATATTTTTTTTGTTTAATAAGAAAATTAACTAAAAATGCTGTTGAGGTTATCATGGTTATTTTTAGTGTGAGATTGTCAAATACATTGTTGTTTTCTGAATGATATTCAAATCACTATATTTTGTTATTAAAAGAGAATTGGTGTAACTAACATCGCAAGCATCTGGTATCGTTCTTATTGATATCCTACAAATAAATTTAAGATTTTGTTGTGTTGTGTTGTGTCTGTTGTGCGGCACATCAGTGTTTTGCTGTTGTGTTGTGTTGGTGTTTGTGTGAAAAATCTCACACAACAACAAGCCTGTGAATTTCAACACAAGCAGAATATTTCAGATTGAAAGGAGAGCCTAGTCTGGCCAAGACCAAAACGTTACGCCCACCAGGTTCCCGCTTAGAATGTAGTATATATACAAAATTCCCATTCTATTTAACCCTGGTAATAAAATAATTTCATAAGACTTAGTGGGTTAACAAACGAGTGTGGAGTTACTTATAATATCTGCAATACTCTGAATATAATGTACAAGTGAAATCCCGCTGCATAATTCATTAAATAGTGAAATGTCAAGTAAATTTCGATATCGATTCCTACATTATTTATATTTTTAGGGTGTGTTGATGAACATAACGGGGTTAGTCGCAATTCATGCAAATCGTTAATTCGAAGTTTTTTCTAATACAAACGTGTTTATTTGTATAGATATTTCACTAAGTGCATTTAAAATAGTGCATTAAACGTAAAATACAATTAGCAGAACAAAATTTAATATTGCATTTAACAGTTGTGTGAACACGTTATACTGCGAGAAGTGAGTTCTACGCCAGACTTTCTTCTTAGATGACGCACATTTATCAATATTAAATGCTAGGGGATGTCATATTTAACAAAATGTAACTAACATATTGTTTTTAGCTGCAACTCAAACTGCATAACACCGAAGAATTAAGGTTTTCATTTTAACCATATCCCCCCCCCAATGTGGAGCCTTCGAAATATGATGGACCTTAGTAAATTTTATTGAGGATCATAACCTCTTAATTAAGATTTAATTTGTAGCATTGTTTTTCAGCCAGTGTTATAAACTTCAACTTTTGTGGAAACGTATTTGTTTGAAAAAATAGTCAAATGCACAAGAAAATGATATTTGATAAGTTAAGAATGAATTCCATTGAATTTCATCATTTTCAACAGCTCACATCAATATTTAATGTATTTGAGAAAATATTTTTATCTTTGATGACGTCATCTAAAATATTGGTGACACATCACATCTCTGAACATTCCACATTAATAGCGCTGATATGAAAAATCTTAGTGCAAAGCTTAGTTTTAATATCATAATCCAATCTAAAGTTAGATAGAGGGAGGGAAATCTGCACCTAACACCCCTGGGGAGCAGAAAAGTACCCCGACCGAATTGATTTAAAAGAAAACCTGACAAAATATAATTATTGGTTAGTAAATATAATGTATATACAGTATTGTGTAAATTTATGGAATCAAGCTCTAATTTGTACATTTCGTCTAATTTGTTTTGGTTGCTGATCAACATTAATAAATTGTTTTTAACATAGCACAACCATATTCTTATCTAAAATCTGACAGTATCTTGTGTATCAACCTGAGTTGCCTCATATTATACCAGTAAAATTTAAAATCCATTATGAATGCATTGAACTAAAAGATCTGGACTGGAATAACCCAAAAATTCGCTGTGTTTATTACCCATTGAACATCTGAGGAGTATTGTAAAATGTTCGCACCAATAATAGATCTCACAGCATATGTTATTGATACATGGTTTTTCTATCCTCAACTCAAGCAAACATGATGCAAGTTGAATTATTCAACGCCTTAGAGTGTTAAATTGTTCATCAAGATTTCTATGAGATTTTTTATTCAAATTATTACATCTGTTGATTCCGTTAATTTGAACAATATTGTGTATATTAAATAATAACGAACAGCAATTTTTAAGAATATTTTCTCGCCTTGACTCACCAATTTTCCGATGACTGTTTAACCCTTAGCAATCCAATATCAAAACCTATTTGAATAGACCAATAGCGGTCAATTTGGTCGACCTACAATATATTTTAAAGTTACTGGTATTTGGAGAATTTTTCTATTCCTTGCGTATTTAGTTTGTCAGTGATGTATACTTCACACATTATAATGATGATTTGAGCGCAGAAGACGTCAATATATTTANATTGTGTAAATTTATGGAATCAAGCTCTAATTTGTACATTTCGTCTAATTTGTTTTGGTTGCTGATCAACATTAATAAATTGTTTTTAACATAGCACAACCATATTCTTATCTAAAATCTGACAGTATCTTGTGTATCAACCTGAGTTGCCTCATATTATACCAGTAAAATTTAAAATCCATTATGAATGCATTGAACTAAAAGATCTGGACTGGAATAACCCAAAAATTCGCTGTGTTTATTACCCATTGAACATCTGAGGAGTATTGTAAAATGTTCGCACCAATAATAGATCTCACAGCATATGTTATTGATACATGGTTTTTCTATCCTCAACTCAAGCAAACATGATGCAAGTTGAATTATTCAACGCCTTAGAGTGTTAAATTGTTCATCAAGATTTCTATGAGATTTTTTATTCAAATTATTACATCTGTTGATTCCGTTAATTTGAACAATATTGTGTATATTAAATAATAACGAACAGCAATTTTTAAGAATATTTTCTCGCCTTGACTCACCAATTTTCCGATGACTGTTTAACCCTTAGCAATCCAATATCAAAACCTATTTGAATAGACCAATAGCGGTCAATTTGGTCGACCTACAATATATTTTAAAGTTACTGGTATTTGGAGAATTTTTCTATTCCTTGCGTATTTAGTTTGTCAGTGATGTATACTTCACACATTATAATGATGATTTGAGCGCAGAAGACGTCAATATATTTATATCTATTGCACCAATGTCATCCACTAAGCTTCTTTCTAAATCAGATTTAAACTTTAACTTCTACTTCTGCATTCGATCAATATAATTTATCCGAGTTACATTATAATGATAATTTGAGCGCAGAAGACGTCAATATATTTACATCTATTGCACCAATGTCATCCACTAAGCTTCTTTCTAACTCAGATTTAAACTTTAACTTCTACTTCTGCATTCGATCAATATAATTTATCCGAGTTCTTTGTACAAGCTTTGATGACCTTACAAACAGCTTCATTGTGTAATGAGAGGTGATCATCTGCGCACTAAATAACACTGAGCAATATATGAGATGGCAAATTATTATTCTGCATAATTATGCAGTTTCTAGGTATTTTTCTCGAGTACCATAGTGCCATTCATTTGGATTTCTAGCAAAGTCATCATTGTGAGAAAAATATCAAAAAATCATATAAAAATTAGTAATTTTTAGATTTTATGAATTGAAATATACTATCACTGCCTACTGAGAAAATCACAAATTTCTGTCGAGGTTGGAATTTACAAGCTTACTGTAATCTACATTTTATATTCGTTTCAATTTTTTAAGAATTTCATAATTCCAGCGTTAGCTAGTGTCAGCTATTCAAAATCGATGTACATGTGTTAGAATGTTAAAGCCAAGTGTAGTAGTATGCGACCATATTGTATGCTAGAGTTAACTTGTTCATATCAGAAACATTTTACAGTGAGAAAATACTATTTCAACATTATTGCAGTTGTTTCATTTTGCAGTGTGTATGCAATTTAATGTCAATGTTCAACTTTTCTATTGGTAAGTTATTTTACGTAGCCAGTGTCGTCAAACCCGGGAGCTTAAGCCCTTCCCCCGTTTTTTGAAAACCAACATTTTGCATGAGATTTCATTTAAATATTTTTATTGTTTTTAAACTAATCAATCCACAATTATTACTATAATTACTGTACTTTTTAAAAAACTTCCAAACTTTTATGTTAGCAATTTACAAATGAGATTTCACAGCAATTAGTCACTGGAGTTATGTATATTATTGCTAAAAATAAATATGCATGCTTCAATTATTCTTTTGTCATTAACACATCAAGAAATGTACTACATTCTCTCTGATTTGAAATAGTTGATTAGTAATTCAGTGTCCTTCTAAAAAGAGCCTGCATATAGAGATGAGGTGTAAGTCAATAGAAACAGAAACTTGCAGACTTTACTACGAATGACAATTGAACCAAAATATCTTAGCAATACCGAATTTTCCTTTTTTTAAATAGAGAATATTTTGACTCAGGAAACTGTTGCAGGATTTTATAAATGAAATTGAGAACATTATTTATTCAAAATTTTTATTTACAAAATTATTTCGGTCAAACCGTTTTCCCACATTTTAAAATACTCTTCGCCCAGCTCACATAAAAAAACTTGAACTTCAAGCCCCCTGATTTTAAGGGGCTTGACGCATAATCTTATCTGATCATTTCTTTGTAAACAATTCGTCTTCGCACATTTTCATATATAGTCATGGTCTCCTATAATGTAATTTTAGCTTAGTGCAAATCTATGTCTATATAATCCTAAATCTTTTTATATAAATTCAATCTTTAACTATTATTAGATATTTACCGAATTTTTATGGATAACTATTTAATCGCATTCTAGAGGCGATATATTGCTCACAAATATAAATATAAATGATTGATTTAGCAGCTCAAACGTTTGCATACACTTAATAAATTCTTTTGCATAGATATATTGGAAGAAATGTGCAGAACCAAAAAGCTATTTGTAATAATTAACTGAAAAATGACGTCATACTATACGCTAAATATACTGTATACCTAGGCGCAAAAACACGAGTTTAATGTAAACTTCACCGTTAAAACTTATTCGCGAATTAACTCCGAGAACAAGTTAACGATTTGGTTAACGTAAACCACCATTTTTAACTGTGTTTTGTACGGTTGAATTTGCACTTGCTTACGTTTTGAATTTGGAGCACTTCCCTAAGTGACTTAGTGTTAATGGCAATCGTTTGTTTGAAAATATTCTTTACTCGTTTCGAATATTTAGCATGATTTTAAAGAATGATTTTATGTAAACAAGTTGGTAGACATTAAAAAATGTATAAATTAAACAGTCAGTTGAAGATTTTCTTACAAAATTAAGACGCGTTATCTTATAAAACGTCGTTTTAAACATCTACCTTTTGAGTTGAAACGTCTAACAACTGAGAAGTTACCAATTTTTCACTAATTTTTTACAATAATTTGTTTTTATCATATTACACATTTATAAGAATGACTTAATTTTATAAGAAATTTTCATTCATATTCTTGTTGTCCTCTTTTTTTCTAAATTCCGCGCACCCCAAATTACATTTCAGATCCGCCACTGCCCCTGAAATATTTCATTTGTTGACAAAAATGTTTGCATGAACTATCACGGATCACCTGAAGAAATGCCCCCGACTTTCCACCTGAAGATATTCACCCCAAGATTTTCCACCTGAAGATATTCCCCCAAGATTTTCCGCCTGAAGGTAACCTAACCCTAACCCTAAACCCTAAACTAACCCTAAACCCTAAATAAGGTTAGGGTTAGGGTTAGGGGAAAGTAAAAGTCATTTAGTTTTTCCTACAATTTTTCAACTGAAGATGTCCCCCCAAGATTTTCCACCTGAAGATATTCCCCCCAAGATTTTCCAACTGAAGATATGCCCCCTCAAAGCTTGGGGGCACTTCTTCAGGTGATCCCATATTACTATAACGTTTCATTAATATGGTGTTATTGTTTAGATCCTTGAAACTCTTATTTACAGAATTTATACCCGAATGGCACTATTACGTTATGCACTTGNAATCTAAATCCAAAACCAAAGGAGAAAGCTGAGGGCTCATTTTCTTTCCAAAAGTTTATTGTAACTATGACCATATGTTCCCACTAAGAAAAAATTGTTCTCAATATGCTCTTTAACTGCTTTAAAAGCTATTAATCTGATGGATTATCTTAGTTGCATTGTTTGAAGTATCTTGTTTAACTCACTGTACTGTAAAATTGTCCAACGTGCGCTTAAATTGTCATTTCTATTCTATTCTCAATTGTTTATGTATGGCAGGTGCTTGTATGAATTACTACCTGCAGTAAACTTAGTAACTGCGCGTTTAACAGCTTAAGCATATCCCGCATATGTTGACCCTCTGGCTTTCTGAATTTTAAAAGAACACGCTCTTGAATGTGTTAATTACATTTTCCATTACAGTTTATTATTCTATGTTGCACTATTTCTGATCAGTAAGTTATTTGTTCTTTTTCTGTAAATTTCAAAGATATCAAAAATGCATACAGTAGTTACAATTAGAACAGTTTTAAACATTTGCTTAAAACTAGGATGCTGTTGATTAAAATGCATGACAATAATAGCAGATGCCTCACCAAGGAATCTAGGGGGACATGATTTGCAGAACATGGTGTTTGTGATATGAGTGTAAATATTTTTCCCAAATATTAATTATATACATATAAAGTAAACTTGTCAAAACCCTTGTTACTTTTATTTAACTGTTTTATCAAGGATTGATGAGGTCTTGATAGACTCAATTTAGGAAAATATTAATTTTGTTCAATTATTAAATTACCAAAAAATAACCACTAAAGGCCAAACTTGTTCTTCATTAACCCGATATCTTCGGGTGTGGAAAAAAACACGGTATTATATCATAATCATTGTAGTAAGAAAGNTTTTTTACTTTACCCTAACCCTAACCTTAGCCCTAACCCTAACCCTACCCCTAACCCTTTTACTGTTGAAGCAAATAAATAAGGTTAGGGTTAGGGTTAGGGTTAAGGTTAGGGTTAGGGTTAGGGTTAGGGTTAGGTTATCTTCAGGCGGAAAAAGTTGGGGGGAATATCTTCAGGTTGAAAATCTTGGGGGTGAATATCTTCAGGTGGAAAAAGTCGGGGGAATATCTTCAGGTGAGGCTAAATCTGGAAGTTGGGGGCATATCTTCAGGTGATCCACTATCACTCTTACACGATTTAGGGCNGTAAGAAAGTAAGTGCACTAGATTACATAAAATATATATTAAAGGTTGGAATTTTCAATTTCACTATATTTTCCCGTTACAGGAGTTCCCGCAACTACTATCATAATTCTTAAAAAATTGCAAAAAAATGGAACAACAGAATTAATTATACTTCACAAATAGTCTTTAATAAGCAAGGCAGCACTGCTATCTGTTTATCATGGAAATGATTAACTGCAATGTGGTGCATAGAAGGTAAACGTAGTACCAGATTAGCAGGTTGTAATGTGATTGTGTTTCTCACTATATTATATCCATTGGCGGACTAACCATAAAGCTGACTAGGCTGCAGTCTAGGAGCCCNTGAGGCTAAATCTGGAAGTTGGGGGCATATCTTCAGGTGATCCACTATCACTCTTACACGATTTAGGGCTTGACGTACAGAAGAGTAAGGGATCTTTGTGTGTTCATTTTTTTCTTTCTCTGTTATTTGTTTTACTCTATCTCATTACTATGTATTCTATAAAATGACTAAATCTAAATCCAAAACCAAAGGAGAAAGCTGAGGGCTCATTTTCTTTCCAAAAGTTTATTGTAACTATGACCATATGTTCCCACTAAGAAAAAATTGTTCTCAATATGCTCTTTAACTGCTTTAAAAGCTATTAATCTGATGGATTATCTTAGTTGCATTGTTTGAAGTATCTTGTTTAACTCACTGTACTGTAAAATTGTCCAACGTGCGCTTAAATTGTCATTTCTATTCTATTCTCAATTGTTTATGTATGGCAGGTGCTTGTATGAATTACTACATGCAGTAAACTTAGTAACTGCGCGTTTAACAGCTTAAGCATATCCCGCATATGTTGACCCTCTGGCTTTCTGAATTTTAAAAGAACACGCTCTTGAATGTGTTAATTACATTTTCCATTACAGTTTATTATTCTATGTTGCACTATTTCTGATCAGTAAGTTATTTGTTCTTTTTCTGTAAATTTCAAAGATATCAAAAATGCATACAGTAGTTACAATTAGAACAGTTTTAAACATTTGCTTAAAACTAGGATGCTGTTGATTAAAATGCATGACAATAATAGCAGATGCCTCACCAAGGAATCTAGGGGGACATGATTTGCAGAACATGGTGTTTGTGATATGAGTGTAAATATTTTTCCCAAATATTAATTATATACATATAAAGTAAACTTGTCAAAACCCTTGTTACTTTTATTTAACTGTTTTATCAAGGATTGATGAGGTCTTGATAGACTCAATTTAGGAAAATATTAATTTTGTTCAATTATTAAATTACCAAAAAATAACCACTAAAGGCCAAACTTGTTCTTCATTAACCCGATATCTTCGGGTGTGGAAAAAAACACGGTATTATATCATAATCATTGTAGTAAGAAAGTAAGTGCACTAGATTACATAAAATATATATTAAAGGTTGGAATTTTCAATTTCACTATATTTTCCCGTTACAGGAGTTCCCGCAACTACTATCATAATTCTTAAAAAATTGCAAAAAAATGGAACAACAGAATTAATTATACTTCACAAATAGTCTTTAATAAGCAAGGCAGCACTGCTATCTGTTTATCATGGAAATGATTAACTGCAATGTGGTGCATAGAAGGTAAACGTAGTACCAGATTAGCAGGTTGTAATGTGATTGTGTTTCTCACTATATTATATCCATTGGCGGACTAACCATAAAGCTGACTAGGCTGCAGTCTAGGAGCCCTGTCTTTTAGGGGGCCCGGAATTTTAAAAAATCTAAAAAATAGGTGGACCCTTCTAGAGCATGACCTTGGGAAAAAGCCTTTATAGCGGATCATGAAAGCCCCACTCCACCTCTTTATAATCAGTCATCATATCTACACTGGATTAGTGTAATTAGGGTAATAGAAGCGATTTAAATCACAACATATCCAAAGAAGTTGATAGGAAGTCCAGTTCAAAAGTTAGTAGTTTAAATGGAAAGTAACGTTATTTTTGAACTGTTCTTGCGTGCATAGTTGCAGTGATCAAGCGCTTGAGTGAAAGGGGTGATTGCACAATTTGATTCCTTTCTCGTCCCACACATCAAAGAGCAGCCAGTTCCGCAAGCAGCAAAATCTGGAAAGCAAATTATCACCTATCTCTCTTCAACTATGTGTGATGAGTTTATAGATCTGATGGTAATAGATTCCACTCCAGATAAGAACAAAATTGACCGTGTTACTTGCATATTATGCTATATTCCAAAAGAGAAGTCAGTTCTGGTTAAATGATTTTGGAAGTTCCTGGATACGAATTCGCATTCTGGTGACCAGCTGGCGAATGTTCTACTCTGATTTCTAGAAGATGAGGACTGTCGGGGTCAGTGATATGACCATGCAAGCAATATATCTGGCATATATTAGGGCATTCAAGCCCAAATTCAGAAGTTATGTCAGTTTGCAGAATATGTTCCGTGCTTTGGCCACTCTCTAAATCTGGCCAGCAACGAGTCTATTAATTCGGTCCTTATGACTACAACTTTGTTGACTTTATTCAAAAAATTTATTTGTGGCATCAACGCATCGGTGGGCTGTGCTACAGGATTACATTAAGGATTCGCCTGTTGTGAAGCCACTATAGTCTGTGCTTGCAGATGCGGTCTCTGCATTGGAGAAGGGCTACCAACAGAGTTGGAACCGGGCCGGTTTTTTCTGCCCGGGCCTGGCCCGCATCAACACAAAAAAATCAAGCCCGGGCCCGTATAACTTTTAAACCCGGGCCCGGATGGCAAAATTTATCGTTTTATATATTTTTCTTGAATGTTCTACATGTAGCTGTATTGAACGTGCATTATTATTATATTTCATTTGAGATCTCATGCATCTGCATATTTACTCTTGTAAGTACTATTTATGTTTGTTCAAGTCAGAGGTTTTAATGTCTTTGTTTCCTCTCAAGATACAGATCTGGTAACAAACTGACTATTTGCTCGCTTTATCTTACATAATTTCCCAGAGAGTGTGGAAGAAGTAATTTCATTTGACGCATGAATTAAGAAATTTATGCGGCCGCTAGCTATTTTAATCTTAACTTTAACTATGGATTATTCCTTTCCACGCCGATTTTTATGTAATCGTATTGCTCAAATAGCTTCGAATTGAAGTTATGCCAACTAGCCTCTGCGCCTGGAATATGTTGGTGGTGCTGAGTACTGTTATTGTCTATATTGTGCTAGTAAGCGAAACATTTTTAGAATTGTAAATAAAACAATACAAACAATACAAACAAAAGTTGATATTTTTCTCTTGCATTAGAGTTGACACATGATTTTGGTAGATATTTAGTGTTTCTTTGGAAAAAATGTACCAAAATGTGAATAATGACAAAACAGCAACTCTAAGTTTTAGGGACCCACACTTGATTTCCAGCCTAGGGCCCGGACTGAGCATAGTCCACCCCTGCGTATATCAATGGCTCAAAGTTGTCTTTGGTTTATTCAAAGTGACAGACACTTTACTCCAGCACTAGGTATATCATAAAGATATTTAATATTTTATAATATTTCAATGGCTTTGTATCAATGACATTTTAATTGTAAACAATATCAAAATTTTGAGAAACATAGTGTCACAAACGAGAAAGCAACTTTCCTTGACTGCACATTTGAAGTCTTCCTAATCCTAGATAGTGCCAAAGAAATTATGAATAATATCGAGCCATCAAGCAATAAAAGCTTTTCACTGTGTATTATGATTCACCCTATTTTATTTCACAGTTATTTGTAAATTAGATCATACCTACTCATAGAAAAGGATTGTTACTTTTTTAACCTCGTAGAGTAAGAAAACAAAATAATCTTGAAACAGAATAAAAATAATTTTTTGCTCAACACTAATAAATGAAGGCACATACATTCTTGACTGTTATACCAGGGTCATTGCTCTTGGTTCAATGCACAGCCAACTACAGAGTAGCAGAGAAACTATTACACATTTTCTTCTATAAATTACGAACTACTGTAAGCAACATGGCCCTTCAAAAAAGGAAATCTTCACACCCTAGCTAAGAACACGCTACCGCATTCTGATCACCAAATTGTCATTCAATTTGTGAACATATATCAGCCCCTCTGTTAGCGTAAGAATTTTTAGGGTTATTTGGGAACAAGAAAATCTTGGTCCAGTCCTATTATTCCAATTGAATTTGATTCCAGACCCGTCCCATCCCACCCCATAAAATTTTCTGATTTCATAATCCCATGTGGTTCCATAGCTTGAAGTCTATTGGCAATAACTAATAAATAGATTCACTAGAAGTGAAACAAGACATTTGTATATTTTCAAAAAAATAAAACGATAAAATAACAAAATGTATACTGCCTTTTCCACTGTCTAGACAGTATTAAGACGAACGAATAAAAATCAAGGTTTATGGTTACAGATCGAACAATTTGTATCCCATTCCCATAAATTGCATGAGTCTATGTGATCTCGCAGAACCTTAGTCACTTTTCAAATATTATCAGATGAATCAAATACTTAAATGATTTAAAGTTCGCTATCAAACATTCTAAAAGAAATATTATAGATAATTAAAAAGAGCAAATAGTGATAAACTCAATTTTATCATTAACTACAAAATACAATATAAAGAGTTGCTTGACGTCAGTGTCCATTCTTGCCACTAGCATCAAGACTAGATAACAAACAAATCACATTTACTCAGAAGAACTGCATTGTCTTCCACCAAATCATTAAAAAATGGTGAAGACAATGCCGTAATCTTCATCATGACAATGCAGCACAAATTGGCACCTTGCAAAAAGTTGAATGTGCTGGTCAAAATATCAAGACTACCATTGATTTGCTTTACTACAAACATGAAAACTAACATGAATAAAGCCATCTGACCATATGCCAATTGAAAATCACAATTCACATTGACTTTATAACTATCTACTATTGAATATTGCATTAATAAATACAAATTCTGCATTAACAACAACAAAGATTGAACAACATATAAATCTTGAAAAATTATTGCTGAATGAAGACATGAAATTGTTAATATTGAAATTTAGAACTACTGAAAGACATTGATAGATTGAAACGTCAACCTAACATCTTTGAAAACTTTAGTAAGTATTGCAATAGGATCCTTTAAAAAATATCTATTCCTAAGCCTTTGCTACTGCAAAGCCCAGCAAGTGGGTATATCAATTCAGCCAAGTAGTGGAACTGTTAATCAGAGATTATGGATTACATTATGAAAACAAACTGCTTCAAGAACTTGCTGACAAACATGAACTAATATACATACAATGATGTACCATATACAATCAAGAGGAAGAGCTGAATGCCTTAGCCAAACACTGATTTGCATAGGACTTTTAGAACTTAGCATTATTGATTTACCAATTAAGTTTGCACAAGCACACCATCATAAAATATTTGCATTGGAAATGAAATTCTAAGAAATCATACGCATAGTGGTATCAATCTTCATTATGCATGCATGGCCATCATCTGAATAAAGCTACCATGGTACGCATGGTGTACGCATTTATCATTCTTTGTAAATTTGGAATTTGGATTGGTTAACCATAGTTACAAATTTTATCATAATCTGCAGCACTCATATGTTCTTAATTCATATACTCTTATTTATTCAATTTGATTATGAGAAAGTTAGCATGTAAATCACTGAGTAGTCCCAAAAATTTGATCAAGTTATCTATTAACGATCCATATTTAAGATTTCCGAAAGCATGCATATCTTAAATACTGCTCAATAATATGTATGGTGTACATTACACTTATCAGAAGTAGATTCATAAAGTATTTGTTCTTTCAGATAGAGTAATAGCAACCTTTTGTTTAGTAAATAATTCTTTTGCTGAAATGGCTCAAACAAAGGAAGATCAGGATTGCATTAACCAGTTTGTTGAATATCTTCGAATACCTACAGTACACCCAAACATTGACTATGAACCTGCAGTGAATGCTCTTAAAAAACTGTGTTCGAAAATTAACGGAATAAAGTTTTCAACATTCAGCTTAGTTCCCAATAATCCATTCCTTCTTGCAACACTCCCAGGAAAATATCCTGAGAAGAAGTCTCTGTTACTACTCAATCATATGGATGTGGTTCCTGCCAATAAAGAAACTTGGACAGTTGATCCTTTTGAAGGGAAAATCATTGATGGAGAGGTAAGATTTGTTTCAAATAAATATATAGATTATGTGGAAATCATTTTTGAAAGTTGAAATGGAATAAGAAAATTTTTGAAGAAAATGGCTTGAAATCGTGTTAGCAATCAAAACATGCTTCCTCATTTCTATGATACCTTTATAAATTGGATTTTTGAATGAATAATCGTACAAATATTTGTATGCGCAGCCCAAAATTAGAGATTGATGTTAATGAAATACTTGTGTTTATAAACAATGATACACATTAATGATGCCACTAAGCAGTCATAAGGGGAAAAACACACATATATTTTTTTTACTTAATGTGAAAGACATCTATAGGTATACCCATAGCATACTTCCTTACACATAAAATATTTTTACCTGAAAATTTACCAAAGTAAAAATATCAATCATTCTTACTAACCCTTTTACACATTTACAGTATTTATTTAACTCTTAAATGAAAATTAAGAAAACTCAACTAATAATTTATACTGCAAAAACTTCTTTTAATTTTCACATTTTTAGACTATATATAAAAGTTATAATTGTTCTATGAGCTTGCCTAAATTGATTACATTAATTAATTGGCAAGAAGTTTAAGAATTGACTCTGGGATCCAATAGACCTCAATTGTCATCGGAGTATTAAAATGAAGAATCTTATTTGTGGAAAACATTCGAATTGGCTCACGAACATTATCGTTTGAACTTTAATCGGTTTAGATATTTGGGCGAGGAGCACAAGACATGAAGTGTGTTGCTATTCAGCAAATCAATGCCCTTAAAAGACTTATACAAAGCGGTTTTGTGCCCAATCGTACCGTACACATGATGTTCACACCAGACGAAGAACTTGATCGTCATGGGGTTAGACTTCTGGCGAACTCCGATTATTTTAGGAAACTCAATGTTGGATTTGTAATGGATGAAGGAATTGCTTCTCCGAGTGATGAAATACTATTGTTCTATGGGGAACGTTCATGCCATAGTGTAAGGTATATCAACTTCAACATCACTTCATTGTTGCATTGTAAATCTTATTCATTAATGTAATATCCTATATTCTCAAATGAGTCCAAATTATTACAATTGATGAATATTTAATTGCAAATGTAGTCGATAACAGTGCTTCTCAACCTTCTTTTACCAATGAAGCCCTTTCCTCTTAATTTTTTAGCTTGAACTTTCTACCTTAATTAAATAGTAGATGAATTGTTAAAATAAAAGATGTAGTAAATGATTATGCTTTATTTTAAGGTAAAACTAAACTAATACAAATAAATTATTTAACAATAAAATTTCATGAAATATTTATGTACATCAGTAAATACTTCATAATATAATATATGTTTTAAGATAACTGAGTAATTAAGTAAAAAGAGAATATTTATTTGGTAGAACTTCCATTTTTATTAATGAAAACCGTTCTAAACTAGAATTTCCTTATGGACCACCAAAATGTTACCGTGAATCCCTAACTCCCTATTTTGTGTATGAGGACCCACAGTGAGGCTACATGGACCCTGGGCTCACTGTGGACCATGGTTGAGAGCTACTGGTCTAAAATTTATCTTTAATTTGCAAATTCAACCTGCCAAGTGTTGTTGAATCTCATCAGATATTTCCGGAAGGTGTAGACTCGGATTCGGGACGCACGCTGTCATGTTTTTTTTCAAAAAATTCTCAAATGCAGATTGTACACTTTAAGAAGGACATTTTCAAAAGGCCCTTTCAAATTCAAATTCATAGTTTTTTTTATTCGTTTAGGTTCTGATCATTCAATTATAATCTGATAGCAATTAGGTATGAACCTGTGCATATTATTCCATATAGTATTTTATTTCAAATTTTACTTTTTTAGTGAATATACTATCATTATCACATTTTTTTCAGAATTTCATGTCGTGGTAACGCTGGTCATGGATCACAATTTATAAAGAACGCAGCTGCTGATAAATTTTTAAGAATTTTTTCTGAAATTCAATCATATCGTAAAGAACAAGAACGCATCTTAGAAGAAAATTCAGATTTGACTCTGGGCGAAGTGAATACAGTAAATATCAATGTGGTAGGATTTTGAGTAGTCTTGAATTTCTTACAATTCCTGAATACAATTTAATTGCATATGAATATATGATCAGAGAATGTTTAATTGCATTTCATTAATCATACTTTGGAAAATCTTATTAACATAAAGAAGTGATAAAAACATTTAATTATTTGATAATGAATTTTAATTGTGAATCAAATTTATTATAATTTGAATTAAATCGAAGTCAGTAGGCATTTTTTAGATATCTGGTGGGTCTCAAATTAACGTCGTGCCTTCAGAATTAGAAATGCTTGTTGACTGCAGGCTTAGTCCTTTTCAAGATATTGAAGAATTCAATAGCTTGGTTGACTCATG
Organism: Hofstenia miamia; assembly: GCA_900660155.1. NCBI lineage: Eukaryota > Metazoa > Xenacoelomorpha > Acoela > Hofsteniidae > Hofstenia > Hofstenia miamia. The sequence goes on from CABFPE010000841.1 coordinate 49,096, forward strand.
GGTCACGCAAATAGGCGGACCAGGTTGTACGTGGGCCAAGTACTATGATAACGTTCCTAATAAACCGAACGTGTCAAAAATAGAAGGGACTTGGTGGGAAACCTTGCTGGATTGCCTTTCACAATTAGAAATCCCTGTAAGTTGTTGTTGTTTTTACATGTGCTCATGAAATTGAATTCGGCATTATCTGAATTATAGTACATGTACTATCATTTCATGTTTTGTTTTCAATTTATGTAAATAATATTATCATACATCAATTAATCAAAATTTAGATTAGTAAAAAGGTTTTTATTTTTTTAAATTATTCATTATCTAGTTAACCAAAATTCATTTTGGTAATATATAAATATATTTAACTTATCTATAACTGAAAAGTTTAATCAAATATAAATTATTGGTCTAAGCACAAAAAATTATTCAATAAGCAAATTTTAATGATCAGCCCAAAGTCAAGTGAGTGTTTTGATAAAATTTCAGCTCTTGAATAACTTTGCTGTAGAACGTCAAATTTCTAAATAGATTCCTCTAGTTTCGCTCAATTAACAATTTGTCTGTAAATTTTTATAACGTAACAATCTTATTGTCCATTGTTTGGTAACAACCACCATAAAACCATAAAACTAGGAAAGGCTGAACTATTAGTTATAATAATTATAATGTATTAAACTGGCTCCTGTAAAAAAGAATAGGAAATGAAAACCGTTTGATTAATTGACAACACTTAAAATTACTCAGAAATTAATATTAATGTAATTTGTATTTATGTATTGCAGTTTTAATAGATTATGAAAAACGCAATAACACTAAGTACCCAAACAAGAGTCCAATTAAATTACTTCAATCAATTTTGCTTATTCATGATTGAAATTTAAGATTCATTAAAGTCAAACTTTTGCAAGGAGTATTGATTTACTTTGATTTGAAAATCTTTATATTTAATAAATTTAATTTATTAACACCAATCTGCAAAGTGTGGCTTTAATGCTAAAGCCACTTTGTCTATATTTTCAAAAAAATTCTCCAACCCAATTTAAATACATTGGAAATCCAGAATAGTGACACATTTATTTGTTGTAAAAATATTCTTGTGATATTTTGATGAAATCCCGAATTTTTCAAATTCATTCAGAATATCTCTTGAACTAAGTTTGAGTTTAAGACCCATTTGAACAAAAACTAACACTATGTATTTCTCTGTGGACAGATTATTCATGCAGTATTAAGGCGTGTTGTGCGCAGTCAGAAGTCGTGCACAGATCTTAAAATATATGTGAAAGAGAAGACATTCCTCTTTCGTGTGGTTGTTTCGAATTTTGATACTTACTCGTTGGTTGACATATTTCTGAAGAAAATAATCAAGGCCTTATAGAATAACGCTAATAGTTGTTTCGTAGTTCGAAGAAAAATTTATAATTACCTATAATTATGAGTATTCAGAATAGGCCAGGTCTTTTCGGATGCTACCAAGGCCTACTGGTAGATCTTAATACTGCACATGAAAAGATCAGTACTTCATTTAAACGCATCATGGCAGAAGTTAAGGTGCAATTAATTTGTTGAACTACCCTTATTAGATTCACTGATAATTCATGTCTCATCTTCCTTGGATATATTTCTCTGTGCCATAAATCAAACATTTATATTGATATTCCAACCATCTCTTGAAAGTTATCTATTGAAATTGTGTAAATCTACCAGAATTCCTCCTACGGGTCTTTATAACAATTGGATTTTAAATGGGTTGAAAAATTCTGTTTATATTCAATGATCTGATCAAGGCTTTTTGAGATTTTCGACAATTTTACCATTTATAAACATGAAACCGTATTTAGCTTCATAAGTTTGTGGGCAACATTATTTATGTTTATAGAAGTCTATGGTTTCCAATCTAATTGTGTATATTTTTTTGGAAACATAGTTTAATATTAGTCTATTGAGCAACTATAACATGCTTTCAATAAGATTCCAGTTAACAGAAGTCATATTGTATTAGATTGATAAAAATACCTAATTTTTACTTTTGACAATACAAAGAATACCCAAATATGAAAGTAATAGAAGTTATCATTTTCAAGTCAAGATACTAAATAAAAACCTATTAGTCATATTCAGTTTTGCTTAAGAACTTTATTTGACCAATATCCAACTTACCTGTATTCAATGTAAACTATGTTATACTATTATATATACATATAAATAGCTGTTCTCAGTTCCTTAATATTTTAGATAAAAAAGACTATACTTTCTGCTGGTACAGACTGCAGTTATTTACGCGCGGTGGGCTACAATTGCGTTGGGTTTTCACCGTTACATAACACTCCTGTGCTGCTTCATGACGATGACGAGAGATTAAGCATTGAAGTTTTTCTACAGGGAATTCGTGTCTACGAAAAAATATTTGAAAATCTTTTATCTATTAATTAATTTTATACAAACACTTTTTTTCAAATTTTTGAATAATGAAATTTCATTATTTCTTCATGTTCGTACTTCCATTTGTAAGGCCTCTCCAATACTTTAGCGTTTCTGTTTATAAAATACTGAATAATTTATAATAGAGCAGTCTTCCTTTAAATGATGACTATCTAATTGCTATGCATTGTGGATATTTGTAGACGTAATGCAGACCCAACATAAAATGCAAGTATTGCATTAATCACCCTAACCCTAGCCTGAATTAACAAAATGCAATTCATTCTCATAAGCCTAAGAATTGCTTAGTTGACGAAGTATTTGAATTTTTGTAATGTATTTTCTACTGCTGACGGATTTTTTGAATCTCCCAAAGCAGTAGTCACTGGTATTAAAAAGCATATGTAAAAAATAATGTGTCAATACAGAAATTTCAAGTTTATTACAATTTGATAGTTAATGTTGGATTTATATTTAACTGTACTCATAAGTATCTTGATTACTTACAAGTCCGAAAAAAGCAGACAAAAAGTGAGAACAAATCCATTTCATATTCTTGTTTGCACAACAATTTCCTTCATTTTATAGTATATGGCGTTTCTTAGGCTTCTAATGTTATGTATGAGTTGCCTATTGTTTATAGTTAAACAATTATAGAAATTATGCGAAAATATGGGGCCACGTCACTTTTTAATTTCACACATAGCAATTAATGTAATAGAATAAAACTGAAAGTGTAATTATTATTATTGACAAATTTATCATACATTAATGTTTTTGATGATGATAATGCCTGCAATAAGTGAACAAAGCTAAGGAGTGTTAGCGAAAGAGCGATATCTAGAAAATTGTCTAATAGTGAAAAATGTTCAGGCAGGTTAAACAACTTAACAATAAGGATGTAGAACTGTTAAAATTTTAACAGTTAGGACATATCCAACGTCGAGGCCGTCACTTTGCAAGAAAATAGGATATCATCAAAACTGGATCCACGTAAATTCAAGCTGGGCGCCAGTCGGCTGAGCCTCTGCCGACATATTTTAGGTCAGCCAGCTGCCGGAAAATTTAAACGGCTAAACCGATTCCCAAGTAACATCAACTGTTGGGCCATCATTAGTCCATTATTGGCACCAACATTGGCATTTGGCCATTGGGCCAATATTGGTCCATTTTTATTTGCCAATAATGAGCACACGAAATTGATACATATTTGTTAATTGACATCATTTTGAATGCTACTTTGCATTTACATTACTTTTTCTTCCTTTTCTACATTTAGTAGAAAATGTTCAATAATTAAATTTCACATAAATTTTAAAGAAGCGAAAGTGCAAGAAAGTTCAATATTTTCTTAAAATGTAAAGCCATAATTTTTTATGGGCCCAGAACTATAATGGCCTCAGTCATGTCTAGTACCAATATATTTGGTCCCAGTAGCACTAAATTACCATTCCCATTTAGTATTTTGGCCCAATGTAGATCCAAACATAGCACGTATTTCGCTCAAAATTTGCAGAAATTGTTAATAAATTTTGAAAATTATGTTTCAAGTTTCTTCAGTTATTATCACAATTCAATATTGGGCCTAACCCGACTGGAATCTTTAGTCTCAGGTACCAGTATTTGAGACTGGCCTTAATAAATTCAAGATAACCACATGGTTATAGTCCCCAGCCACCGATTATACATGGTGACCCTGACGTGATCCCGGACTGCTGCAACTGTTTTTTCTAATTACGGTTCAGTTGTATTCTTTTGGCGTGCGAATCTGGTTCCACTACCACAGATGGATAACTGGTGCGCTCATGTTAATTCACCTGGCAAGCGTCTTGATGCTGTGAGGATGTTACCTCTCCCCTTGTAATTCGTTTGTGTGGTTTACCTTTCTTGTCTCCATTTCGAGCATGTCAGAATGTTGTCGCCGAACCTTTGGTGATGGAACCTATCCCACGATTTTGCTCACTGTTTCACTACGCTATCGATTGGTTGCTTAGTTGACAGGCTCCCAACTGTCAAGAAGATTTGGTTGTTTCCACGAAAAGTTATATTCTCGTTTTTTTCTTGTTACTGTATTCTTTCTCTTAGAAGAGTAATATTCTCGTTCTTGTTTTCCCCTTGTCTGAGAAGAGTTATATTCTCCGTTCTTTTACTTATAGTAAATGGATTCCACCCATACTGTTATTTGTTCTCCTTTTGGGTCCCCCTTAGAGGGCGTCCCCTGTGCAATCGCTGACGGTCTGGACGCCGTCCCTTGCACCATTGAATCACTAATTAGTTTGTCTTAACCAACTTCACTAGATCCGCTGCTGCATTTACCAAATTGCCAATAACGAATACTCAGAATGCCCCACCAATTCCACTTCATCCGATAACTCCAGATCCTACCCCCCCCCCTCGTCTTGATCACAAAACTCTCGAGATCGAGCATCTGCGAGATTTGCTGTCACAGCAAGTTGCACTGCGAGTTGAAGGAGAGCGACGCATTGAGGCTCTCCAGGTGGAGCTCAACACTCAGCATGTCGAGTTCCAAAGGATGGAGCAGAAATTACTTGACTCAATTCTGTCCCTGCAAATACAAATTAGTCAGCTCACGTCTGCACCAAAGCCAACCCCACTTCTTAGCTGTGACGACTACGTCACCACTGCTGCACTTGAAGACTTTGGCGAGCAACTCATGAGTTGTTTTGATCGCATGTTGGACACACACTGCGAGCAACAGGTCCAAGCCCCTTCTGGCGAAGTGATTCCTCCCAGATTAACTTCCCAACAGGCTGCCACTACTAGCTGCAAGCCTACATTTACGCAATCCGCAATTACGTTTGTGTCAACATTGCCTACCCTCACGACCCCAGCTCTATCCACAGAATCGTGGTCAGCTCTTCCATTCCCTATTCGCACTTCTGTTGTGCCCACTGCTTCCGAGCACACTGCCGATGGAAGCCCTCTGTCTGGTGCGCCTCACAGGTCTACGATGCATGGCTGACCACGCTTCACCAACTCTGTTCTTCCTGCTGAGCCTCAAGGAGGCCCTGAATACTTTAACAAGACCTCCGCGTTCCTGAAATTTACTGGACAAATCAATGCCGTCTCCCAAGCCTTTGAGGAATGGTTCTTCCTGTTTGAGCTGACAATGCGTCAGTACCGGAAGACTCAAGACGACGCTGTATTGCAATTCCCCTTGTACCTCAGTTGACTGGCTTACAACCAGTATATGATGTTGGACAAAGCAACGAAATCAAACTACGAATTGTTGGTTGGATATTCTGAAGATCATTATAAGGCGCCCCATATTAAGCACCAATACAAAACTCTTCTCTGCAACACGTCTTTTCAGAAGGGCAACGATGTAAGGAATTATATAACCCAAGTCGAGAGGCTTTTCCGCCTAAGTAGTCTTTCACTGGAGTATTCGCGTCATGACCTCTTCACCTACATCTGCTGCGGGTTTTCACCAGATCTTTGTTCCTGATTGGAGCTCAAAGCGATCAGTATTGTTTATCTCATGCATAACACTAGTCAAATCAATAAGGACGTCGCTGAGTTGAAATCTGCATCGGGCATCAGCAAATCCCCAGTCAAGGGAGGCCCATCAGTAATGAAGAAAAAGGGCGATCCACCCACTAGGTGCTATCATTGTGGACAGGTAGGCCATTTAAGAAGCGCGTGTACCACTGCCATCCAAATTGTCGCAGATGGAGATGGATTCGTGATCAATGATGAAGCTGCTGCGCTTGGGAGCAAAGCCTTGGCTTCATCCGAGCTTTTAAACTAGAGGGAGCACCGCCTCCCAGCAAATGAGTGCAGGAGATCTTAGTGATTACCCACCTCATGTGAAACAATGTAACTCCCATTGTTATAAATGGGAGTCAAGTAAATGCTACTGTGGATATGGGAACCGCTGCCTTGATTATTAGTGATGTATGTTGCTCTGCCCTATGCATGAGCAGGGACGCTCTCAATCCATCCGTTCACAATTTGATTGACGCCTCGGGAAACCTGATCTCCCTAAGAGGCAAGGTAAAAATGTCGATATGTATATTCATAACAAGCTGTTCCAGGTTGATCTGGTAGTTGTGGACACTTCTGACCACCCACTCCCATATGACATCATTTTGGGGAGCGACTTCCTTGAACACAACTCATGCGTGATCGATTTTGGAAACAAAACAGTTTCATTACAAGATGACAAAGCTACCCAGTTGACAACAGTCCCGGACAAAGAGCTCTTTTTCAATTTAAATGAGTCAGCAATTGNTTGTGCAACACCCCTGTGACATTCCAGAGGTACGTGAAAAAGGTGTTGAAAGGTGACGCTAACCTATTAGAGCTTGGCATCTCGGCACACATTCACGATATTCTTGTTGCCAGTAACACATTTCAGGACCATCTCAACAAGTTAGAACGCACCCTTGAGCTACTCCAGAATGCTGGGTTGCGGGTGAATGGAAACAAATGCGCCCTCGTGCAGAACAATGTCACTTTCCTAGGGCGCGTGGTCGAGCCAGGAAAGATCTCCATAAAGACAAATGCCAAGGATTACCTTGACAGGATTGCGACACCTAAAAGCTGCAAGGATGTTCAAAGGCTCATGGGCTTCATAAATTATTACGGGATGTTTCTCCCCAACCTGGCTGAAAAGACGAAGAACATCTCTTGTTTACTAAGAAAGTCAGTTGAGTTCCAATGGATTTGGCACTGACAACAGTGCTCTGGCCTGGCTCAAAAAGTTCTCCGGCAATAAATCAACCATCATAGCTAGATGGATAGAGTTCCTCAATGATTTCAATTTTACCATCAGACACTGACCCAGCAGACTCCATCTGAATGCCAATTATTGGATGGCTCTTCCAAGCTACGAGCATGGCTTAAAGAGGCCCGCGGGAAGGCAAGTGCAGTTGGGATTCATCTCCCTTACGGAATATGAAACACTGCCAGACATCAACGTGGATCAGCATGGCAGAGCTATCCTGCCTATCCTCATGCGAGAAGAGATAACTGCAGAGGAGATCCAGAAACATCAGAAAGTTGATAAAATAATGTCAGAAATCTTACGTCGAATAATAGACCCCCTGTTTCCAATGGGCCCACTAACAGATTGATATTTTCAGTGATACAATTGGCAAGTTAGTGATCAGGTGCTCCTCTATGTGAAAAGCAGAAAACTCAACACCAGATCAGGCGAGCTTACAATTACAAGATGCTCATCTGCTCCATAGATATTGTCCCATTTGTCATGGATGGCGAGAAAAGACCACCTGTTAACGCTATAATTTTCTACGACACCCACATGCTTGCTGGCTTAGGCAGAAATTACTGGAGCAGTATGGTGCACATATCCTTTGACAATGATCTTACCCTCCTGGTCCTCAGCAGATTTATTAGTAATTGGAGAGGGATAGAAAAGTTTGAGTGCGTCAACATTGATTTCCCCAGCTTGCTGCTTATTTACTTTCTGAGACCAAAGGAAATCGAGAAGCCCAATGCCATGGAGAGCATTGAGATTGCCTACCATTTAGCTAAGACAGAAAGAATTAGGCTAGTAATGGTGCTTCGTGCTGAGCTTGAGAGTGAAATTCCGGATCCCATCAAAAGTCTCCATTTCCTCACAGAAAACTTCTTTATCCTTTATCCTGAGTCCTACCAACCTGTGTTGATGTATCAGACTAGTTCACCATCAGTGACCAAGCTAATTTTTACAGACTTGTTACTATGCAAGTGGATTCAGACAAACTGACTTGCTGTTGATCAAAGATTGATCATAGACACTGCACTCCAAGTGCAGACACTAGAAGCGATTGATCCATGTAGCTGCCTGTTAACATGGATCACAGACTTGTGAGCCAGTTTTGCCTTTGCACAAAGTGCCAATACGCTACAAGAGATCGACAAGATATGGAAGGATCTTAAAGCTGATAGAAGTCCAGAAACCAAATGGCCTGTCCTAGACATAAAGAGTCCATCGACCAAGTAAACCCATCAGTGGAATGAGTCTTAGGAGAAATTTGCTGCTCTTATGCAACTCAGGACTAGAAGAATTACAAAGAATGGCTATTTTCAGAGCGCAATGTACCAGAGTTCCTAGCTAGAGGAGCCATCTGGATCTTGGCCATCTTTTTAACAAAAGCCCTCACCATTGTGTTGCCAATGGAAGCCACCACAAGGATAACCTTAGCCAAGAAGTCGCCACATGAAATCACAGTTTGCCCACTACTGTGGAGAGCTAAGAACTGGCTACTCTACCGCTGTCTGCTACTGTCATCACCTGGCCAATCAAAGTGACCAATGGAGCAATTTGAAAAGTATTACGCCCAACTGGTGGGGGCAAGCAGCGTAACAGGAAGGATGTTGATTATGATGATCAGCCAATGTCTAGGAATCTGTCCGTCAGTCATCTACATTTTTTCAGATACTCTAAAGAAGTTTATGTGGGGCGCGACTGCTGACACCAAGTTCGCAATCCTCAGCTTACAGGATGGTTCACTATGTACACAAACGATGATCAAGTGTCTCCCAGCATCTACCACCCATTTCCGAGATTTGCTGGAATATAATGGCGGGACAGAGAAGTCCGAAGTCCTCTTTGATCCTGAAAGACTCACCTACCCTGAATGTAGTTACAATCGCTTTATCAAGACTGCCAGAAAGATCAAGAGGGGCGATAGTATCATTCCTATTACAATTCTAGAACAAGTAATGAAAACGCCAGAACAGTTCTTCCATGAGGAAGAGCTCCTTGGCACTTCTGTTGTGATCTTGTCACGTCACATGCACAAGCGAATTGAATGCATCAATTTGGAGAAATTTGGAGGCCCCCTGTCACCCCCAAAGCCCATGCCACAGTGGTCCATCACTGATAAGGAGCGCATCCTCACTATCAAACACCGCCCAGAGGAATTCGCAGGAGATCTGGCTATTCAAGAGTGCCTGCTCATAGAATCAAAGGACAATGACACCCTAAGCATGATGAAGTGGTGTCTAATGGAGATGTTTTCGAAAGAAGAGCTTGTGCTTCTGCTATCACCAGGGCAATGTGTAGCTCTGGATGTGGAATGCACCACAGCTCGACTGAAGATTACCACTGCCCACATCGACAAACTACATTCCCATGGCCTGAGAGGGAAGTTTTGGGACACTTATGGAGGGGCGCATAAACTATCCCGTCACCATTGGCACAGCTTGCCTTCAAGGAGAGCTCGACTTTAGGAACTCGGAGAAAAATGTTGAAAAGCACAACCTACTGTGCATACCACCACTGTGCATCAAAACGCCTCTCATTCTGCCAAAATGGAAGGTGAAGAAAGGAAAGAAGGTCGCTTGCCCACCTCCCTGACAAACTGAACTTCATCTGCTTGGTGAAAGATGTGAAATGCCTCAGCCAAACTGATGAATACAAAGCAGTTTGCGACCAGCTCATTGACTGCAATAATCAAGAGTGGGTATTCTTAGATCAAAAACTAACCATCCATGATATTTTCGTCAGGGGACTCCCTGTCAACGAGCAGTTGGAGAAAATCCATAGCAAAATTGCGGAGTTGAATCCTCAAGTCCTGGTACTCTTCCAAGCTGCGGGTGACCTGTTATGGACTAACAATGTTGAGACCATCATTCGGTACTACGACTTCACCAAATGCATTTAAATTATAACCATGTTGTGAGCTGATGTGTCTGATCCTGCGGAGATGACCCTCCAACAAGTTCAGGAGGAGAAGTTTTTGAGCATTTCTATCATGAAACTACAATCAATGCCAAGGACGCTCATATGTTGGACACTGACGCACTGATGACGCTACTGGTCGCATTAAAAGGGCTCCGCCTCTACCAGTGCTTCCATGATACCTTTACTCACAGGCTGAACAATCTACGCCATAGTTGCCCTATGAGCATTAGGCTCCACATGTTACTATTTTTCCAACTGTGAGACGAAGTAGTTACCCAGCAAGAGGTACTGATGCAATTAACACGCACTCTGCAGTATGCAAGCTCCAGAACTGGGACGAACCTCTTGCTGCTGAATTAGTCAAAGTGACTCAAGCTGTTGTCTCCGGGCTGCCACTCCAGTTGTTGCCACAGAATTAAATTGAGCAAGGGGGGCGTGTAGAGTCACTTGGGGACATTTGAATTTTTCTCTGGAATTTTATTAATTTCTAATTTGTAATTTCGTATTTCCAATGTCACCCTTGACGTCACCTCGTAATTTTGAGGTTAAGTTTCATTGCAGTTACTTTGTCCCCTCAATGTTATATGACGTGTTGTTTTGCTTGCTCGCTTGAATTTGCGAGGGAATGATCGCGTGATTTAAAGTTGTAAACAATTAGCAGGTAATGATTAACGCTTTGTATAAATAGGGAATGATTGTAGCAGCCGTTTTTCGGACGTTGTCCTCGGTAAACAGAACTAGAATCAAGTTTTGTTTAAACTGAAACGTGTTGTTTTTCTCCGATGTTTACTTTTCATTTGATTATTCGAATTATCTTTAATATAATGATTGCTTAAGTCGTGACGACAATTTGGGAGTCCTGCTAACCTGGCACCAGTGTGATGCGTAACGCTGGATGGTTTGCAGCCTAAATCGTGGTTCGTATTAGGTTGTGACTAGGTATAGGGAAATAATAAACCTTTTGTTCTTGTCATACATGCACTTATAACAATTATGCCATTGGCAAACGTGAATGCACAGCAGTTATGCGCTATTTAATAGTTAGCTGAGAGATAAAAACCACTTCGAGACTCCTACTTTGCACTGAGATAGAAATTAAACGTTGAGACAAGTAAGCACCGCATCCTCTAATCACAAGCTGCCTTCCTCTCAGGTAGCATTCCGGCTGGTCGCCGTATGAATTGGTCATCCTAGTTACAAGTTACAGTGGATGAATTACCNGCCTAAATCGTGGTTCGTATTAGGTTACGACTAGGCATAGGGAAATAATAAACCGTTCGTTCTTGCCATACATGCGCAGCAGTTATGCACTAATTAATAGTTAGCTGAGAGATAAAAACCACTTCGAGACTCCTATTTTGCATTGAGGTAGAAATTAAATGTTGAGACAAGTAAGCACCGCACCCTCTAATCACAAGCTGCCTTCCCCTCAGGTAGCACTCCGGCTGGACGCCGTATGAATTGGTCATCCTGGTTACAAGTTACAGTGGATGAATTACCAATGCTATCAGTTATTACGATCTCTTGTTATTTATTTTGTTGGAATCGTGGCTGCTCTATGTGGGCCTCAATTGTAACCTTCTTGCAGAGTCAACTAGTTTCTTTTTGGTAATGCCGTTATAGTCCCCAGCCACCGATTCTACAATAGTAGTATTAATCGTCCAGATTCATTTTCTTTCAGAGCTTCTAAATTATGTAATTATTTAACCCCCAAAATTGCAAATGTCTTTTATCATCTAAACAATCCCTATTAGGAATATCAAATCCACTAAATACATGGACCACTTTCATTTAAAATTTATTCCCTTTAAGTAACAGTACATTTTTATCAATTTGTAAATATACATGTTTGTAGTATTGTTTCTTTCTTTTTTGTTTTTGTCTTTGTTTTTCTTATTTATTTTGCAACAAATTTGCTTTAACTCTTATTGTGATTTATAGTTTTTCAGAATGATGTTATTATTTTCATTTAGTTTGTATTTTTAAACATAATTGAAATTGTTTCAGATATTTATCAAACCATAGATTAAACAAACTATTAAATACAATGCCACAGAATTGAATAATGTACAATTTACACAATTGGAGGCATGCTCTGGTCAGCGACTATTGTTTAGTTTCAGAGCCAATAATAAAAAAATTCCAGCCTGTGACTGTCTAGTAAATAAACATTTTAAATTTGAATTATTCTTTGAACTTTTGATACATTTTTACTGTATCCCTATGTATTACAATGGACAGTTGTTCATTGATTTTCCTGTAATACTAATCAGGATGGGATGATATACATGCTCAAACAGCCTCTGCCATAGCTAGGGGTGAATCCTTTCAAGGAAAAACAGACATTGCTAAGCAGATGAAGTTGTTCTTTAGACACATAACAATTATGAATCAAGTATCAAGGTTTGTAGTCAAAAGAAACATTGAGGAAAAATGAATTACTTTTACTAAAAGTGCGAAATTATTGAAATTGTGATGAATGAGTTTTTTAAACTAATTGGGGGGGGCTGTTTTGGCCATATAACAAAGTGGACTGAGTAAATCATTGCACATAACAAACAAGGGTAAGCCTGGTTTTAGAGCAAGGGAAACCAATNATCCTAGTTACAAGTTACAGTGGATGAATTACCGATGCTATCAGTTAATACGATCTCTTGTTATTTATTTTGCTGGAATCGTGGCTGCTCTATGTAGGCCTCAATTGTAACCTTCTTGCAGAGTCAACTAGTTTCTTATTGGTAATGAGGTTATAGTCCCCAGCCGCCGATTCTACATTATGTACAATATTTATTTCAATATTATGTACAATATTTACTGTGTACAGCATGCAGAAGAATTTTCGAGTAACCAAGTGTAAATATCTTGAAAATTGGCTGAGAAAATTGCATTTTTGTGCCTAAAGATCTGCGATTTTTGACAATTTTAGGTCAAAATAAATAGGAAGGGCGACTCTTTTTTGAGTGAATAGAGTATTTTGCTCTACCGGCAGTAGGTATTACATTAGGGTCAAAACTTGTGATGTGCAGCTGCACAAGAATGCAGTTGTGCAACCTATTAATCTTCTGCACAAATCTGCAGCTGCACGGATTTTGCAAACTTGAGCAATTGCACACTTAGCCTGAATATAATACCGTCTAATCCAGTTCTATATATTTCGCTCATCCGGCTGCGCCGCTGCTGGAAGCCCACTATGGAAAAAATGAGATATTTATCATCATGGCTCGTGCAAAGTCTTCATCTTTCCGGGTACAGCATCCAAGTGCACCAGGAAAAGTCAATGTATGTATATGCTGTAATGCTATTATTGAAAGCCAAAGAGAGCGCCAAATAGTGATATATTCTTTATTGTTAAAATATACATACTGTATTTCGGAGACTTTTTTGCTTGTTTCCCTTCAATTTTGTATTTTGCCATCACATTAAATTGATATTTAAATAGCTATCGCAAATATTTTAAAATAACCTAATATAAAAAGTTGAAAAAATGTGCTTGATATACAAATAACACCAAACAGTTGGTGCAATAAACTTTTGATGAATTTCATTTTTTATTGTTGCTTCAGACAATTAGCTATCTGGAGAAGTGACACCATATTTCTGATCAGCACTGCAATTAGACCTGCAATTATTGTAGTCTCAATAGAAATCAAATTCTATGTCATATATGGGCATTATTTAGAGAACGAAAAATTTATTCGTATAAAATTTCTTTGGTTTGTTTGTCTAGTTAATTTATCAAGACCAGAACTTGCTCCGAAACTGATTCATTTCCATGATTGAGAACTACGTATTTTGAAATTTTTTTCTGGTAAGCGTCTGTTAGATTAAAATCTTCTGACAGCCTTGATATTGATCAGACTGCCCTTTCATCCGAAACTTATTTATAGAGTGACTTCAAGTATATTATTTTAACTGCATGCAATTTCAAATTAATATAGACAAAGTTATAAAAAATATATACTTCCGGGTTTTCAAATTTTTATTATTAATCATCATTAATGAATAAACATTCAGCATATATTTTAAGAAATTTGTCAATCAAAAAGAAATTATAAACTATTCAATCGAAAGAAGCTCTTTAATGATGTCTGCATAAATCTCAATTCCTCGTAGAAAGACGTCGATGCTCAATCGTTCATCATCATCGTGAAGAAGAATTTTAGTGTTATAAAGCGGTGAAAAGCCAAAGCATTGGTATCCTTCTTTTCTTATGAATTTAGCATCAGTGCCCGCAGGAAAGATGGCCAATTCAGTCTAAATTCTTTTGATGTAATTATGCAAAAGGCTATAAAGTACAAAATTGCATTAATTATTCTAATATCAATTGATAAGACAACAGTTTTGGAGCAAATGAATCAGTAATGTAACAATATGCCAAGGGGGAAGTCAGGCTATCAGATTGGAACAGAGGTAGTGCAATGAGATATAATTACTTATAGCAATCGTTCTTCGTAATAATAAATATCAACAAATAATGGATTTCTAAACTAAATTTTAACCGGCCGAATGAATGTCGATTTTGAATTCAGTGTCAAATAGTTTTAGTTATGTCTTATTGGGAGCTTAATGCTATTATTGAATAAAGTTATGATGGAAATCAAATTTTAAAGTAACTGGTATAAGAGGGACATATATATGCTGAACTTCTTTTCATTAGAGAGACAATACATAATTAATTCAGAAATAATACTTTGATGTTTAGAGGGTGCAAGCATTTCTAGTCCCCTCAGAGATTAAGCTACACACTCCATTGGTAATATTGGCACAAGAATCTATAAATCCGATGATCTCCTAGTATTGATTGCCTTAACATTAACAGAAACGATAAATTGAGGATAAGCGGGGATAATATATAATATTATTTCGAAGTCTCCGGTATAATCATAATGGAGGAAAAGGTTGAAAACTTGCCTAGTCAATTATTGAATTCATTAGTGTTTGGCTTAAGGTCACCTTTGTTTACTTTTCATAGTTTACATCCTGTTGCTTTATAGACATCTATGATCCTAATGCATGACATGAAAATTTCAGTCACTATCCTTCTCAATCTAATCGTTATTGAATGATTAACAACTTCAGCTTTTGCAAGTACAAATAAGGCATTCATTGATAAGTCAAAAGCATTTTTTGAACAGGAAATTATAATATTACATAATAAAATAGGATAATTTATGTTGCTTTAGATGAAACCCTCCGCATCAAGAAAATAAATAGGCTTTAAATTTATTTGAATTTAATAGAACTGCTATTATTATTATTCTTTATTAAAATGCTAAACCTTCAAAATATATATAGCACTATATGTTGGTATCAATAACTAATGACTTCTGAAATTATTATGGCCTACTCTGAGCAATGTTTCAAACACTTGAAAACTTAAATATTTAATGTCTTAGCTCATGAAAACATCCAATTTTTTAATTTCCAATTTCATAGTTCTGATAAATTTTTAATAGTATATACCTGAATTTTAGCGTTTTTGCATCCTCTGTTCAAAGCATGCCACCAATCTCCATCATTTTTTGAAATATAATGCTCATTAGGTCCATTTTTGTTAAATCTTTCCCATGTACAGCCCTCACCGCCCAATGCAACCCATTCATTCACCAATTCTATAAACTCTGGTATAGACATCGTCGGATTAATTCTAAAGTCAACAAACATTTGCAAGGATGAAGGCACAACATTTATTTGCGTTCCGCCTCGTATCTAAATTGAAAACCCTTAGTCATACTCATAATTAAGACAATGAATGCTTGTTAAAAGATATATTAATCTAAATTTCAAACTGAAAAAGCAGATAATCAAAAAGATCAACATACAAACTAGCATTAATAGTTGAAATGGTAAGAAAAATATTCACACTAGTATATTTGTGGCATTTTTTATTTTTTCAATAAAATCTTTTATACAAGCAGCTTAGAGCAATTTGCTCAGTGAAAAACTTAGCACCACAGACACAAAAACTTCATTGTCACCCAGCGCAGATGGAAATGAAAAAATGAAATCGGAATTTTAAGCCCTAAATCTATGAATCTTAAATTTTATATGTCGAAATTAATTCAAATGTTCTATACATAATACAAATAACTATAATGAAAGAAATGATTTTACAACAAAGAAATGTATCACTATTAACTGTCTAAAATATTACGAACTTCATTAAAGATGAGCAGACGATTCTTACCCAAATTTTTAAGATTCATTATACACAGTAGGGTCCCAATTTTTTCAAAATTTTATAATAATAAGTAGAAGCTAAGCTTCCATTTTTGTCAAGTAATATTTAAATTTATTATCCCATGCAGATAAGAACAACAATGTGGTGTCACTTTTCCAAAACCCTTTAGATCAGAGGTGACTAGCATGCTCCTAATCAAAAAAAATTAAATAAATTACTCCATGCTTATGGGTACACTTGTTCGACGGAATGTGTTGTTTTTTATAACGGATCCAACGAGTACTTGAAGACTGCATTTTTCGAGCTCTCAAATTGGTACCAGTTTAAAGTCACATGGGTCCAAAACGGATTCAGGTTGAATGAAATATTCACAATTTTTAGACGTTTTTGTTGGTCGAAAAATCGAGATAATTTTGCGAATATAGGAAAATTACATTTGGAAATTCGTATAAAATTATTCTTATGATATTACGAGTGTGTATTTCAGGTATGAGTTAATTTTTCAAATTGGAAAGTTAATACAAAGCAGTTTTAAAAGCTTTCCAATATATCAATCATAAGTGGAACATCTATAACCACACGAGGCTCTAATGTACCTGCTAATTCATCTAAGCAGATTAAATATTTTCTAAATATACGTGTAAAAAAATCTGTGGTATTTTGAATCAGCCACTAACAGGCTTAGAGGGTTTGGTATAGAAATTTAGACTCCTATGAATTTAAAACTTTTGCAAAGAGCAATTAATGTTACACATGCAAATGTGTATTACTTCATCAGTTCCTATAAAAAGTCATTGTGTCTTGTAATGCTTGTTTCTACTAGGCACAATGACAGTTTTGCTTGAACTGAATCTAATCTGGATAGTCATGTCAAATTCAGGTACTATTAAAATGGGCATGGGTCAATGTATTTTCTTAATAGTATATCATAAAACTTCACCATGTTGATATTTACTGTGTTAACATCTCCCGGTTTTAAATTTTGATGTTCATTTAAAAGTATTTCCTGCTGTTTGCGATAATTTTGTATTTCTGTAAAAATCCGAAGAAATTTCTCGGCAGCAGTGTTGTGTATAAATTGAGATCCATGTCCTGCATTTCCACAACATGTAATGCTAAACAAATTATTTTAAGAAAATAGAATATATTGCATATTACATTATAAATGATTCAAACAAGTTTTGAGAAATGCTTATGAACATTTTAAATAGTGCTTCTGATGTTGCAAGTTATTGCACTTCATTATTTGACCTACATAGTTTTCTAAAGTGTACTCTGTCTAAGCATGAATATCTATTACACTAACAGAATGCGAACAGTACTCACAAGGCAAGCTGAACGTACACTAAATCAATGAATGAACAAACATGTATATACCTCAATATTTCTCTTACATTAGCCTGCATTGGCCAAATACGAAAGTGCAGTTCACATCCTGTTAGTGTTATAAAAATCCATTGTCTAAGCCCTAAGCCTAAACATAAACTGTTAAGCTAAAAGACATCGGTTGATTGTTGTCGAAATTTCCTTTCAAACATTTTTTACAAGAATGTTTTTATCTATCAATATCAGTCGTGATAATTAATTATAATAATTTATTGACGTAGCAGGTTAAGAATTGATTGATAATTGATTGACTTTTGCAATATCCCTAGCTAATATTCTACCTACATAAGTGACTTACATTACGCTATAAGTGGCACGTTCGGCGTAAAAGAGAGGCATAGTTTCAGTTGGAGAAGCGATGCCCTCATCCATCACAAATCCTACGTTAAGATTCTTGAAGAAGACGGATTTTGCAAAGAGCTCTACCCCACGGGCAGAACCTACTTCTTCGTCTGGCGTAAACACCAAATGAACTGTTCGATTAGGTACAAAACCACCCTTAATGAGTCTTTTTAGAGCAATAATTTGCTGAATAGTGACGCATTTCATATCTTGACAGCCACGAGCATAAATCTAAATGGCAAGTGGAACACTATTCTCAGTTACGCATGATGAAAATAATAGAGATAATAAATATAAATAGAACCTCATTAGTTCATTAGTGATTGGTATATATTTTGTCACAAACAGGTGGACTATGAAAAATATTAGAAAATTAATAACTGGAAGTGAAAATCAAAGTCTTTATAGAAGAAGAATAGTTAATCTGTGAATTATGCAACCTTCATAAGTCTTTGATTTATTGTAAGCACAAACATATATCTAAGCGCTCGTAGACTAAAATGAATATATACATATATATATATATATATATATAT
>CABFPE010000841.1:69790-88075 GCA_900660155.1 Hofstenia miamia
TGATATATATATATATATATATATATATATATAATATAATTTTAGATATTATTTAGTAATGTGCAATAACAATAGAAATATTTCTTGCATGAGAATAATTAAAAATTCAAAAGTGATTG
Source organism: Hofstenia miamia (assembly GCA_900660155.1). Taxonomy (NCBI): domain Eukaryota; kingdom Metazoa; phylum Xenacoelomorpha; order Acoela; family Hofsteniidae; genus Hofstenia; species Hofstenia miamia. The sequence goes on from CABFPE010000841.1 coordinate 69,910, forward strand.
GTGCTATTCAAGACAGAATATGTTTGGAATTGGTGTTATCTTAACTTAGAAAAATTTGTGACATTTTAGCACTTCGTCTCATTTGAATGTAAATACACGAGAATTACACATGCTAATTAGAAAAGAGAGATGTTGTCGGTTCGCAATCTATAGGATAGTGATTATTCAAGCTATAGTTAAATAATATTAAGATAATTCTCTAATTTAAGACCAATTAAATAATTATACCTCTCCATCGATAACATCTGCTTCAAAAGGATCCACTGACCATGAAGCTCGATTGACTGGTACTACATCCATATGGCTGCTGAGCATAAGAGATTTTTTCTTAGGATATTTTCCTACAAACGTTGCGATGAGAAATGGATTTTTAGGAACCAATTCAATGGTTTGACATTCAACTCCTCTAATTTCTGAACAAAGTTGATGCAGAAAAGCCACAGCCGGTGCATAGTCGGGATTGGGATGAACAGTGGGAATACGAAGATATTTTCTGAATTGATCAACGCATTCCTGCTCTTCATTTGTTAGAGACATCCTTTTCAACTAAATCACTAACAAGGAATCGTATGAGTGACAATATCTTTTAAGATATTCTACTCAAAATTCCTGAAGCAAGTATTTATCTGATAAGAGTTCAACTACTTACACTGTACACTTTCATTGTTTAAGGCAAAAAATAATGAAGAATAAATTATTGCCAACTCTTGATCAAAGTTCTATAAATTCAAATTAAAATTTGAATTTCTTATTTTACTAATTTTGCAAATTTATATGCTAAGCTTTCATTTTGATGCTTAGTATGGCATTATGTTAAAGGCTGAATTTCAGTTACAATTCCTCCTAGTATGAATTGGGTTGTCATCTGCGTGATTTTATAATGCAAACAGTGATGAATACTATAACTAAAAGATCAATAAATAATGACTGAAAGGAGAAAATATGCTGTAGCTGAGGTTTTTTGTTTCTGTTTCATATCAATTTCTTCATTTCTTGAAAAAAGAAGGATAATTTGAGTAATCTATGCATACAGCAACAATACCTGTTTCTGTTCAAGCTCATACTGAAAGAGTGAGATCCAGAGATCCGAAAAGTTCCCATATTCATTGCTGAAATACTATCCATGACTTGTACAACAATTTGACGTAACCAGCTACTGCTCTCTCTAAAACGATTGCCTTTTTCCCAAAATTCGAACCAACCTATTCCATTTACTATGCAGAAGCCTATCAAGACACAGGGTTTAAGTTTTTGCATCATATATTTGCTTTGCCTATTTGTAGATGAATACGCATGTCCTTTTTGAATACATCTTAAATTTTCAACTTACCATCTATTTAAAATTTAGATTCTTTCTTTATTATCTCCTTTTATAAGAGCTTTGCATATCTCCCTATAGATGGATAACTTCCGGTTGTTTATTGAAATTTAGTTTATTCGTATTGATATTCCCAAATGCACACAGTGATTTTTCTGCTTTACTCTCCAATTCCTGTAATTTTTCCAAGGGTATGAACTGACTGGAGTAGAATACATAACAAGTTTTCCTTTGTAACATGTTTTTTCAATGTTGAAAAACGGTCACTGATTACACATAATTTAGCAGTGCCAACTGTCACTGAGTAGTTAACCTTCACTCTGTAGGACATGCCAAAATAATGTTGAAAGGTCCTTAAAACTTAATAAATTTGACGAATTCTTTGACATAAAAAGTTTTGCTGCTGTGCACTTCACATCTATTCAACTTTTACTTGAACATTTAATGTAACAGCTCCTTGTTCGGTTGAATTTAATTTTCTTATAATATTGAAGTAGATTTCTTCATTATTACTGACAGTATTTCCCAAGATCAATAAACTTTTAGGTTCAGATAATATAGACTCGTGGCTTCATATAAGCATAAATGTGCATACCTTGTGTCTTGAACAACCTACTAAGTTCTATAACTCTTTAAATTTGCTTAAAATTTCATTATTCATATGAAAATTTTTAAATTATGTTTGAAATATACACAATATTACAAAATTTCAGTTTCGTATTCTATTGAAAAAATCAATTGTCTTGAGAAATTTTTATAAAACTTTTGCGGAATTAGAAACATCACGCATACAATTATTGTAGTATTTGAAGTGCAAATTCTAAAGAGAGATAAATTAACTGTGAAAATATTCTTTGCATGCTGAAATTAAATATGTAAATTACATCAGAGATGAACATCGTGTACCCGACTAAAATGAATATATATATATATATATATATATATATCAGCAGGTGCATGTAATCTTCAACTACAACACGTTTTTTGAAGTACATTATAATGAGCTCAATCTAAGCATTAATTCATACCACTATAATAACAATAAATGTGATTGTAACTATACTAAAACAGAAGTTCCAAATAATTTTTGTTAAATGAATTCTCAAGTAGAAATATTACTTCAAGACTAGGCAAACATTCGAAGCAAGGCACTTCTCCCAGTCTCACCTTCCCTTCTAAATACGCTCCTGCTATGCAGTAAATGTTCATTCGCGCCTAAATTTTATTTAAGTATGAAAATACTAAAAATCACTGTTTTCTTACAAAGTACTTAAAATATCTCATACTAGTTTTCATCGGGCAATGTCCCTATTGGGAACCATTTAGCTATGGGCATCAGAAACGAAAAAATACATTTTAATGAATTATGAACATTATGAAATACATCTCCATGTAAGTAATTCACACATTGAGTTACTCACATACATGGAAACACATGTACATGTACATAACTTATTATACATTATATGTAGGAGTTTAATTACAATGAAAATAAACTTCTCAGCAATAGATCATTTTTCAATCATAATATATCAGAATGAGTAATACTAAATAGATAAAAGCTCTTCGATGATCCTTTCGTATATTTGAATGCCTCTTAGAAAGACATCGATTCTCAATCTCTCGTCATTGTCATGCATAAGTATCTTGGTGTTATGAATCGGGGAGAATCCAACACACTGATGACCTGCTCTTCTTATCAATCTAGAATCTGTGAAAGCTGGAAAAATTTCCTTTTCTGCCTAAATATTTTACGTAATTATATCGCCATCCAAGTATATGTAAATTTGACTTCCTGCATCCCCTTGGTCACTGTTTTCTGGAAAGATAAATGAATTTATTAACTAAAATTTTAGCCCGATGTGGGACTCGGTGCATGAGAGAACCTATTAAAATTTGGCGGGGATTTGAATAATTTTGGAATTATTCCAATGTTTTAATGTTTTCAATATAGCATTAATTGTGAAGAATGTAATTTGAATTTGTTGAAAAACAGAAGCAAAATGCATTTGGAAATAACAAATTATTTTAAGAGGGTGAAAAGAGGCTGGTACAATGAGTTGCTAGGCTTAGGTCTATAACTTTGCTTTATATATATATATATATATATAAAAATATAATGTGAACTATGTGTACATATTGATGATGCTCTCTTCGAGGATGTACATTTTCTTAAATTGACTAAAAGAAATATTTGAAAATTTTTATTTCGTCTAATGAAAATTTCAAAGTAAGTAAAATATGAAAATATATGTATTTCAAAATTTAGTTTTTATATTTCAAATTACTACTATTGTAAAAGCTTCGTTGGTTTTTTTAATTTGCATACGAAGATATTGCATCATGAAAGAATTATTTTGATATAGCTGTAGGAACCTATATTATTTAAGCAATTTTAACAAATAAAACTTCCTTTCGTCCTGCTTGCCTAAGAAATGAATTAAATGTTTTCAAGGAAAAACCTATCTTATGAACTCAGCATGACAAAGCATACGATCTGTAAATTTAATTAACAAAAACAATTTGTTCATAAAACATTATGAAAATAAAAAATTTCTACGTTATTTGACGAATTATCTGCTTTAATGGTACAGATATTCAATGTTGTTTATTGAAAAAACCTGCAAAATGAAAAGTTTTAAATTCAACCTTAATTTTTGCAGCAGAACAACTCTTGCGTAGTGCATTCCACCAAGGTCCTTCAGTTTGAGATACATAATGACAAGTTGGGGAATTGGGAAAATACTTCTTCCATGTGCAATCTCTGCCGCCTACTTCTGTCACCCATTTGTTTACCATATTATCGAATTCTGCAATATTTAAATTCGGGCTAACTCGGCAGTCGATGAACATTTGCAATGATGATGGCACCACATTAATTTGCGTTCCACCAGACAACTATATGGAAAAATACATGTGCTAATATATTCACATTTTAGCAGTTTGCAAAATTTGATTAATACTTCTACCTCTATTAAAACTATGGAACACAAAGAGAAGTTTTAAATGCAAGTTGCATTTAAAGAAAAGTGCTCAACTTTTTTAGCCATTGAAATTAATGATATCAACAAAAATTTGATTAAAAATCAAAGATTGCTAATTTCTTATTCTTAATTAATTAGAAATCAAATAAATCAATTTGTTTGAAAGTTTTAAAGCTAGTGTAATAATTATAGATTTACCCAATGGGCTTTGACCCGGGTTAAATGAACTATGTAAAATTATCCTTGGCGTAATACACAATGGACTGTGCTGCCCGACACATGCTCCCAGAACAATTAGTTTGTGCATTTAGAAGCTTATACACATTTAATGTAAGAATAAAAGACAGCATTCTGCAATTTCGAAATGCAGGAAGTGATACTTATTTTTCAAAATAATTGCTGAATCGCAACAACAATTGGAACAATTTCACATCAAAGGTGTTTACGACTAATGAGAAGAGTGCGTCCACTTTTATGTATAGTAAAATCACTAAATTTTATCTTTTATGATTTCTACGGGGTTTTGTAATTATAACATCAGCTATTCTAAATACACTAATGAAACTTCGGATAAGAGGTGACCTGAACTATTTATAATATAGAACTAATTCGTTCCGCATATTTGCTATGCTCTTGAAAAAAAATCCTAATAATGAATATTGGAAGAATTTAAACTTATTGTCAAGCCATGGTTTATGAACAACTCGTAGTTCGAACAAATTGGAAAATTAGATAATTTTTATTTCATTGTTTGCAAAAACCCTAGTTCGAGCATTTTGAAAACACAAATTCCACTTATTTTAATGTAGATTTTTTGCAAGCATAAGATCTTTTGCAGTCTCATCGTCAATCAAAAATAAATTATTAAGATAATTTCTGTTTTTAGAGAAATTATTTCGAATTCTTCAATAGAAATTATAAAAAACGGGCTATATGCCGAATAATATAGTTCAATTACTAAAATTATGTGGCAAAATAGTGCTTAATTAATGTTCACTTTGGAATCATAACATTTTCTAAATAGTTTTTTGAATATAATTATTTTGAAATAATATAATTATGGGGTATTCTAGAAGCCTATTCACTTCTGTGTAGTTGCTTATGTTCAAATATTTGTCTCGATATTTGGCATCCCGGATATGAAATTGTTTGGCTTAATTGAAATACTTGGTACAAGCTGTTACATGGATTGCTTTGTGCCATTTGCCACATTTAAATAGAACATTGTTATATTTCATGGTTTATCCCTGAGTACGAACTAATATCTTGTTCGGGGACAAAGGATATACGAAGAGCATTTAACTTAGTGTTTTGCTATTGGGCAAAAGTCCATCTTGTAACATCCGCTTAAACACTAAGTTCCGGCATTCTGTATAAACCCTACTTAAACATTTACATGACCAAATTTAGACATTGTTTAAAAGAAGATACATTTGAAATTTTGTCGAAGAGGGAAATATATATATATATTTTTTTTTTAATAGGAAGATTCATTATAGAGCTGGTGAGCATAATGAAGATGATTTACACTTACAGCTCTCTAGTACTTCTCCTAGTCTATTATAAATACGGTTGAACTTCTTCATCTTTGTCAGAAGTCTTCCAGTTTTTCACCTTCTCCAAGGCCTCTTTTAATGTGGTTGATGTAATGTTCTATTATTATAATAAATGTTATTCCATCTATCCATTAAAAATTACGTTAAGAAAAGTTGTTCCAATTTCAAGGGAGGTTGATTGCTTACTTTAAGCTGTATGCAGTAGTGTAGCCTTTTGTATTACAACTCTTCCCACCTGGGCAGTCTCACCTTCACCAAATAACTCTTGCGCCTCTTGCATATTGCTTTGGGTCACTTCACATTACTTCAATTTATTCAATCTCGCTATTTACCCTGCCCACTAGATGTATTTTCCCATCTTATCCTTTTCTTTACTTCATACATTTCATCATCACTCTTTCCTCTTTATCTACAACTACTATGACTCCCTATGGGTGATGCTCACAAAATTTGTCCCTGCTTCTAGCCTACTGTTTGTGCTAAATTCTTCCCTTCTGTACAGTTGCTGCTGTTCAGTGTGGCAATTGTGCACTTGATTATTGCTACCTCCAACAAAGATTCTTTGACTTTATTCTTCTCTTGCACAACTCCACTTCTGCTTTTAAGTAATTATAGATGCAAATGTAACTATGCATATAATATTACGCTTACCATGGTAACGTTTACTGTTGTAACATCTCCCAGTTTCAGTTTAGGATCTTCTTTTAAGCGCTTTTCTTCTTGATCACGAAATCGTTGAAATTCGGTAAAAATTCTATGCAATTTCTCAGCAGCTGTATTACTAATAAATTGAGATCCATGACCCGCATTACCAGCACATGTGATGCTAAAAACTCGTTTTTAAAATGTTTATCCTTTTGGCAGAATAATATTTATTTTAACTTATCCTGAGTCCTGATGTCCACAGACGGGGGAAATAGCGATGATGAAACTCCACATATAAGAGAATCAAAATTCATAGAATGGTAGTGTTGTACTGTAGTTATTTAGGGGATAAGTTAGAGCAAATCTATTTTAATTTAGTCCATTGCAGCTCTAGCAAACTGTTAAATACACGTCTGCACATTATGTACAGATTTGGATCTTTTCTTTTATAAATTGTATCATTAAAAACGGTCTAATAATGAATATTTTTGCAATAAACTGTTGAAGTTTTGCTATGTAAGGATTGTAATTAGTAATTAGCAAAATTCAATATCCCAGTTTATTCTAATGCAGGATAGTTACTTGTTTTGTATTAATAAAATAGTGAGTTTTTTTTTATCAACTGGACAATGTATTCAGTGGCATCCGGCATCAGCTATGTCCTCAATCTACATTATTTCCATTAGAAGTTTGTTCATACAGCTTAAGTTTACGTCAAAGTATGGCATTAGTACTAAGTTCAACTGGAAATAACTAATACTAAAATCTGAAAAAAATGTTTTATTGAGTGCAAACTAGTGTTAAAGTCAGCTTAGATTATTTTCAATGGATATTCGAATTGAAATCGACAACATGTCACCAAAACAAACAAAAATATGTGCGTTTTCACATATTACTAGCTAGCAAGTAGTGGAAAAATTAAATGCTTTATTGCTATGTATTAGTTGTAATGCGACAAAACAGTTACAGGTGACACACTGTTTAATATTTCAATGCATATAGCGCTAAAATCTATAAATGTCGGGTCTGGTCCATCCGTTTCCACTCCTGTTTACGACTAAATGTCACTGTAACTATATAGAGGCCTCTATGTACCTAACCTTTTGTAGTCATTACCTTTAGCTTTAGGCTTTTGGTGTATAACTCCTTGCTTACGCAAGGACTTCATAAAATAAATGTAAATTGTGAAACAATCATTCCCGAACTACAAAAATGACATCTATTCCTTTCTATGATTCATAGTAATCATTCATTTAGTTATTTCAAATTTCATAATTTGATGCTTAAAAAGACCTATTCATTAGTCATTGGCTTAAATTAACACTAAATTTGGCGTTTCGTTGGCAAAGTCTCTATTTCCAAATGGTATTGTTAGCAGTAACTGTAATTAGAGCAAGAATAAATATAAAACTGAAAAAAAGCGTTTGAATGTTCTATATGCTTTCAAATTGTGTATTAAACAGAAAATCCAAAAAATAATCCACGCAAACAGATCACTGCTTAGCTTACAAATTTGGATGAAACGTTAGTTTCATAGCACTTTCAATTTAGACTCCTCGGCAAAGCAGAAAATCGGTTTACTTTCGTTATCTATTGTCATGCGTGTTCTTGTGAAAATATCTACTTTTAAGCTAAATATTGCATAGAATACATTTAAAATTTTAATATGCTAAATATAGACCCTGACTTACTTTATCTAACCGGCAATCAGCAACAATGACAAGAAATATGCCATTATTAAGCCGATAAGTAGATATGAACTTACATAAAAAACGTACATTAGACTGCAAAGAGCTCTTTCCCCATAAAAGAGTGGCATCAATTCTGTTGGAGAAGCAATTCCTTCATCCATTACAAATCCTACATTGAGATTCTTAAAGTAATCCGAGTTAATAAAGAGCTCCATTCCACGTGCAGAACCAACTACTTCATCTGGGGACATAACCAAATGAATGGTTCGATTGGGTACAAAACCACCAGCAATAAGTCTTTTTAAAGCATTTATCTGCATGATAGTGATGCATTTCATATCTTGAGATCCGCGTGCATAAATCTAAAATTCTGATGTAAAAATTGGAGTAGGGGCCCTGTGAAATTGCCATAGTTTATTGCAAATCATTGTTGGAAAGGTTTGTCCACACTGATGATGCGAGTATGCGCACGAAATTCGTGTTCTGCTCTGAAATGTATATCAAAACGAAGCGAAACAAACAAATTGAAATCTTGAATATACTATATGGAAAATAATATAGAATTGGCCTGAGGCATGTCACATTTTGAGAAAGATATGCGACGACATGATTCAAAGTTTGTTGTGGACTCTATTTAAAAAAATGTCTATCACCATCAGAACGAACAAAGTAAGTTTGTGTTCTAAACAGAATGCTTTTTTCTTGTAAATTTGTAACGTTGAAATTGCGTGATGTTTGTGGCCTAATTTCATGAATATTATTTAAGCTATGACCATAAAAAATATTTATCTTCAAAATTTCTATTATTTTTGAGCGAACAGCTCTCTGACATCCTCACAAGCAATCATGTCTCAGCGAGTTTTACAGCATTTACTTCATCAAATTATTATATTTTTGTCGGGAAAAGTAAAGCAGTATATCAGGTGGGCAATCACTACAACAATAGTCATGCGTTGTATTTGCAGGAATGGCTTTTGTGGCCCTCTTGGTTCAAGCAAATTCTTGAAGGCCGTTTGCAAAAACTGTATTTGATAATAAGCTTCTCACATACACACATTTTTCCTTAATTTCTTTTAAGATGAAACATGGAAATTGTGCTCTTAAAGAGGGATAAAGAAATGTTTCGAATCTATGATTCAAATATTTATTTGGGAAATAGATAAATAAATGACTCTAATTAAATTTAAAGTTGTAATACCGGTCAAGTTGACGGCATCCGCGGTTTAACGTATACAAAAATTTTCCCGTTTCTAGTGCTAAATAATAATGCATATCAGGCGAATCATGGACAGGATACAAATTTACGAAAAGTAATAAAAATATTATTCCTACCCTTACAGGCTGGATGGGGCTGGTACAAAAATATTCATTCGAGCTGCGGATTTACTGCGCCAAAAATGAACTCACTGCAGCCCAAAAATTCTTAGTTAATTTTTCAAAACTGTATGTTTCAAATAAATCATTTCCAAGTATATTATTACTTTGTTTTCCAACTTGTATTCAACAAACTATTCTACAATCTAAATTTTATATTGATTTTGTTTCTATTTTTCTAATGCTACATACAGATTATTGCACTTAAAGTTGAAGGCGATCGCGAACAAGTTAAAACAAATGTATGTTTCTGATTGAACTCGGCTCGTTTCCTCTTTGTCCTAGCTTGTGTTCATCTATGAAATGTTTTTAAATTATAAATATTTTTAGTAAAGCTAATTAGCGAAATCTTCAATTTGTAAAGTAAATCAATGTATATCTAGTTGCTGGAAGTTACATTTTCAAACGTTTAATAATTGGCTTTTTAAATTCTAATTTCATAAATTCAACCAATAACTACAATGGCTGTCACTACAAATATACTATAATAGCTAAATCAAAACAAGATCAAAAACAAATGATAGAGGAAAATGTTAAAAATTGGCATAATTCTGATAATTGTCTCAAGAGGGGGGAACCACATTTTAAGGAAGGAAACCTCCATGACGTCATTGTAGTCTCGTAACAGAGTTTCAATAAGATCACAAAATGTGACCCAGTGACAGATGCTATTCGGATAGGATTTGATCTGGTGATCTGGTGACCTGGTAAAATTGTAAAGCAAAAAGCTCATGGCCTGATTTGACTCGAGCATTTTTTTGCAAGATTTTTGTTAAAAGCATACTTGCGTATGAATGAGGCACGCCGATTTTTACTAATATTGGAATGCTTCGCCTTATTTCAACGACAAATTTTTTAAAATTATTAATATAATCTCATTCTATTTCTAGCAAAAATTTCGAATTGTATTTAAACCGAATTTCAAAGACTTAATATTAACTTAATATACGAATAATTGTTGGCTTCCCACTCGAATTTTGATACAGTGGAAAGGTTCATCTAGAAATTTTTTAATAAAAAATAGTGTTGAAATAGTGGTAAGTTTCATTTCTCGACTGAATTCTTGTTTCTTTCCAATAGCTATAACTACAAAACTGTTCTTGCAATAGACATTATTACCTAAGCTCTATATTTTAGATTCGAATTCGCACTTGTAAATCCATTACCTGAATATTCGGATACGAATTCTAAATAATAAAGTGGATTCTCAGGGCCCTATTACAGAAACAACGAAAGTCACTAAAAAACTTTTGAAGTCATTAAAACTATCTAAGTCACACGGCATTTATGTAATTCAATATTCCCGTAACACTGAGCTTTTCTTTAGTGAATTGAGTCACTTTGTGACTCGGCTGTTCCATCACCAAATCCCTAACTCTATTGCAGCTGTCCCCTAGCCAAATGCCTGCATTTGCAATATAGAAATCAACCAAAATTTTGAAGAAATATAAGATTTTAAGCGCAAATCAAGCGTCCTACCTCGCCATTTACAATCTTAGCTTCAAATGGATCAACCGTCCATGACGGTCGGTGTACTGGAGCGACATCCATGTGACCGCTGAGCATTAGCGACTCCTTCTTGGGATACTTTCCAGTTAATGTTGCAATGAGAAATGGATTTTTAGGTGCTAATTCAATTATTGTGCACTTAATGCCTTCAATTGCAGAGCAGAGATGACATAGCAAATCAATAGCTGGTTCATAATTTGGATTGGGATGAACAGTGGGAATACGAAGATATTTAACAAACTGATCAACACAGTCTGCTTCCTCTCTTGTTAACTCCATATTAGACAAGTGAATACCAAAAGAGTTGAAATGTTTGTTGAGAATGCAACTTAAAAATTCTTGCAATGATTATTATTTAAGAAAGTTTAACTATCTGTACTTTACACTCTTACATAAGCAATTCACTTTATTAGATGTCACACACGTTTATCACAAGAACTTAACAACACATTAACTGGTGAAATTCAATTTGTTTCATTTGTGACTACAGTTGATCCAATAATCCTAATTATGGGTTATTTTAAATATCTATTTTAATTTATTTATTAACTTTAAATAAACATCTTTTGACATAGTCATCTTGTAATATTATAAGTGCTAAATAAAAATTGGAGGAAAATTTTGAGATATTTTATAAACAATTTGGTGGGAACTCGTACGGTTTGAAAATTTTTACATCGCAAAAGATAAGCTACTAAAATTATTATTTTTTGCTAATTATGTTAAACAACTTATGCAAAACGTATCGTAAAGACATACACGACGAACCCTTCTATAAATGTCACTCTTGTTTAAGTGTTTTCACTCCACTAAGTTATGTGTTGGTTTCCCACAAGGTCACCTGGATTTTTCACAAAAATTCCAGGGGCACTTCATTACTTTTTGCAATGAATGTGTTCAAAAAGATGTCAAGAATAGTTTTCAAAAATTATCATCTACTGATAATTCTGATGTTTCTGCTACACTCAGAAGCTTAGAAAAAGTTGTTTTATCTTTAGAAGAAAAAATTTCTAAATTTAGTAATGATGTTGCTTCCAAGCAAATTTTTTTACAAACTCAAGTTACGGATTTAAAAGATGATTGGAAAAATTATCGCTCAATCAATGAATCAGAAACAAAACGTTTTCTTAAATATGATGGAATCAGAGTAAGAGGAATTGCAGAACCAACAGGCACAGTAGAAGAGAAAATGATGTCAGATTTCAATTCTGTTGAGAGAATACTTGAACATCATAAAGTAAATACCAAGGTAATTGATGTAAGACGAATGGGAAAACTAAAGGAGGGAAGTCTATTATCTAGACCTATAATATTCAACGTAGATAACCCATGGCAAAAGCGTTTGATATTGAATTCTCTTTACAAAATGAAAAATTTTGGGGAATCCAATATATATGTTTCAAAAGAGCAATTACCTGAAGAAGTTATTAAGGAACGCACAATTTTGGCAAAACGTCGACGCTTAATTGAAAATGGGATTCCAAAATCGGAACTACGAATTCGTAATCTTCAATTATTCCAACTTATTGACGGTTGTTGGAAGCAGATATGACTAGAAAAGTTGCGAAAGATCATGCTTATAAATGCAAGGTCGTTAAAAACTGATAACGCAATTATGGATTTGTCATTAGATATTACAGTCAATAATGGTATGATATGCTGTGTAACAGAGACTTGGCTTCAGCCAAACTTCGAATCACGAAGTTTTCAATTACCTGGATTTCATCTAACTCTAATAAAAAAACATGAAGGTGGTGTAGCAATATTTCACTGTAAAAGTATCCCTCTCTCAAGACTTGATGTCAATGATTCTGAAAAGTTTGAGCTTTCATGGGCCACGATTAACTTTCCAATACACCTTCTTCTTTGTGTTCTATACTACCCTCCTCTAATTAACAGAGGAAAAGATATTAATAATCATATCATTACAACAGTAGATGATTATTTAAAAGACTTTCCATTTTGCAAATTTGTACTCTGTGGTGACTTGAATGATTTCAATTATGCTGTGATTAGACAAGAGCTATCTCTTCATAATGTGTTTACTGGTGATACAAGAGATGGTAAACAACTTGACTACATTTTTTGCAATGACCCCTATGCTTTTAGTGGTTCATCATTTGTATCAAGTAAAAGAACCGACCACAAAGCGCTTCTGGCTACTCCAAAATATCAAATGACAATTCCAAGAATTATGCGTTTCTTTAGAGATCATAGGCACAATAATATAGTCAAGTTCAATCTTGCTCTAGATAAACAATGCTTTGATTATATTTTTCAAATCGAAGTTGTTGATGAAGCTGTTGATACATTTATCCAACACATCTTCTACTTATATGATTATTTCTGTCCTTTACAAAAAGTGAGATGTTCCCAAAAAAACCCGATGTACATAACACCATTGGTAAAAAACTCCTTCGCAAAAGGTACTCATTAAAAAATCAAGAAATACTCAAAGAGCTGCTGAAATTCAGTCACAAAATAATATTCTTATTCAAGACAACCTAAGAAATACTAGGGGTAAAATAGGAACTGCATCTTAGTGGAAAATGATTAATAATGATTGTGGTAAAACAAATCCGACTATTAAAATTACGCTTGATGTTAATGTAATTAATAAATTTTATACTGACATTTCAACAACGGATAGCTATGTTTAACCTGAAACAATCCCTTGTGATGACATTCCAAATATCAGTTTACACCAAGTTTACTATTCACTATTGAATATGAAAAAATCGTCACCTGGATTTGATAACTTACCGAATTGGGTTTTCGTAAAAAATGCTCACAATTTGTCCATACCAATTCACTATTTATATAATTTGTGCATCCAAAAAGGAATTTACCCAAAATCATTTAAGCTTTCTATGATTCGACCTATACCAAAGAAAAGAAAAGTCAGTGGCCCTAGTCATTTGTGTCCTATATCCATCACACCTCTTCTATCAAGAAATTCGAAAGATTACTTTATGAATCATTTTTGAAGCGGCCATATGAAAAATGGCTTAACAAAAACCAGTTTGCAATTAGATCAGGAGGTTCGACTGAATCTGCTCTGCTGAAAATTATTGAAACCTGCAGGTCATTTGATGTTCTTGATTTTGATTGTATTTCTATTCTATCCCTAGATTTAAGTAAGGCATTTGACAGAGTTCCTCATGATTTTATTATTTCTCTGCTCCGAAAAATTCCACAATTTAATGATGCGATAATTAACTTGTACGTGGATTTCCTGTCTGAAAGATGTCAATTCACAACAATTGATGGTCAAATGTCCACAATACTCTTCACAAATTGTGGAGTTCCTCAAGGCACTATCAATGGTCCACCATTTTTTAATGTTACTTATGATGATTTACAATCATCAATACCTAACACCAACATGGTTAAGTTTGCAGATGATAACAATCTCCTTATAGGTATTAATTCTGATTTTGATCCTAAAACAGAATTGATGGAATATGTGCAGAACTGGTGCCATGAGCAAAAATTTCAGACTTAATGTTAATAAGACAAAGCAACTGATTATTCCATTGACGGTAAGTCCTGTGTGTCCAACGTTTTTCAACCGAGTTTTTTCTAGTTGCATTTTCGGAGTCAAATTTGATGAAAAGCTATGTTTTAATGAGCATGTTGAAAAACTATTAAATCGTGTTAATACTGATCTCTAATTGCTTCGTAGAATAAAGACATATGGATATTCAAATAAAGAGCTCTTTTTATTGTATGATTCTCTTATAATGAGTAAACTACGGTATTGCTGCACTGTATGGGGAAGCTGCTCAAATGCTCTAAAACAAAAAATTGATTGTTTTCAAAGAAAAGCTGTTAGGATTAAAGTGATTACAGAATATACTTCAATTCATAATGTTATCAAATTTAGTGACAATTCTTTATATAAAGATATTATTAATAATGATAATCATCTTCTTTCTGGAATTATTCCAGAACGTCAGCCATATGCGTTAGAAAGACTTCAAAAAAATCCACCAAAAGCACAAAAACATCTGCATAGAAAATTTGAGAATGTGTTCCCCAGTCGATGTTTTTCATCTATTAATAAGATATTTTGATGTATTTCAAAATATTTAATAAAACATTTATTATTATTATTATTTATTATTATTTATTGAGTTTCAGCTACTGCGACATCATTAACTTTCAAGAATTCATATTTCACATTCAACAATGTATGCAAGCGCGTTCAATATACTTTGGACTATTAAATAATATAAATACAGTGCACTTCATTTATGTTACCTATCGCTAGAAGTATATGCCATACAACCCTAATGCTGCTGCAAATTATTACACATGGTTTAACAACGGTAGCATTTAGATTCTCAATGGTTTGCAGCAATTAAAATACTGAAGTGGCATAATAGTCTATGGGAAATCAACGTGTTAGAAAATTATTTGTAAAGATTTTGAGGAAAATGTTCAACTATAAAGTTTGCTAGAGATTTATGGTGTGCTTTGTTAGAAAATCTGATTAAATGTCACTTCAAAAAGATATAAGAGTAGTTATATCCGAGTCCATTTCGTGCTAATTTTTATAATAATTTGTCGAGAGGTGGGTGGAAGCCCTGGTCACTTTTTTCTGATTGGTCTAGATTGACCCTTGCCAGCTTGTGGATGTTGATGGAGGTGTTGTAGTGACTTAATGGAAATTGTAGTTATTGATTCATGTATTTTTAATAGTTTTTGTGTTATTTATGGACCTACTTTAGTTTGCATGTTTTATATTACTTTATTACATACACACATGTTTCTGCTAATATATGTGACATTGTTAACTGGGGGTTTACATTGCATTTGTGATAATACTTTGCTGACTAATGATTAATATTTGTTATCTGTAAAACATCATGCATTTCTATTGCTAGCCTATGTACGAAATTTAATTCGTTTTTCGGAAATCTATTCACTACATGGAAAAGGCTACATTCCGTTTTTCAAATGTGTTGCTATTTTTCACTTGTAAAATATTCCACACGTTTCTAATGATTAATATATAATCATTGTAATTTAGTTTTTTTCGGGAATTCAAAACATTAATGCAAATGGTGACATTTTCGTTTTTCAAATACACTGCTATTATTTCATTGTAAAAAATGCCATATGTTTCTAATGATTAACATCTGCAATCGTTGTAATTAATTCGTTTTAATCAATGTTTTCTATCTATAAAAAATTCCATACGTTTAATTTATTTTTCATTAATACAAAACGGAAAAAATATTGGCCATGCTTAAACATTACAGGCGTATGAAATATAGACTTACATGATAAAGCAAATTTCGTTTTCTGAAAAATACATGCGACGTTATTAGTAGGATTTATACATACATGTATACATGCTTTTATTTAATACACTATTATGATATTAGTTTTACACAAGTCTTTTCTTTGCATTTCTTTTTGGTTTATATGAATGTTCAGGGTTGTACACGTTTGTAGACTGTTATATCTTTTGCCGACTTTGCACGTTTTTTCAGTTTTATTTGGTTTAAAACTCTTGTGTGGCTGAAGTTACCACAGAAGTTACCATGCCCCATATTAGTTGATGAACTTAACTCAGTTTCAGAAGAACACCATCGTGTAAAATACATATCTCATTATAACTTGCCTGTTGGTGAACAGTTTACAACTTGCAACCTGTATCAAACTCAGACAACATATGGTCCTGTAGTAAAAATTATTTTACAAAATGGAAATTGCTTTTTCCTTTCTAAATGCTATACACATCAAGCTGGAGCACAGATTAAAATGTTTGTTGCACTTATTTCATCAATGCCAGAATAAACCTTCAAAATATTTCAGTTGTAAGGCAAGTAGTGTAATTTATTTTAGGTGTAAATACATATTCCTCGACGGACTTATTTTTCTCTTGCATATATTTTACATAAAATTATCCATTTTTAGCTAGAACCACAAACAATAAGAGGCAGTGTAGAATCCGCACCATGCTCCAGACATTAAGGGAAGCAAGGCAATACTGTTGCTTATTGTGTAGTCTTGGGAATACGGGCATGATTCAACTTTACGTAATACGATCATATTTAATTAATTACATTCAGTAACTGTCATTAGCATGAACTAACTAATTCTCCTTTAGATCGTCAGATGTTCACAGGGCTGAAGCCCGAAGTGGCTCCACGCACAAGAGATGAGAAGAGCTAGTTGGCGATAGCTTCCACATGATTGAGATCACACCGTGACTGACCAGACCCTTAGTGTGGCGCGACGCTCTCAGTGTGTGATGAGTTCTTAATTTGTTATAGCAATAAATAGGAGAAGCGTGCAACCAGACTGCTTTAGCTGGTTATAATCCTTGCATTTAAATAACCTTACATTTAAATAAATACATGCGATCCTACTGAATACATGTGAACAATCAATGCTGTCAGCAGAAACAGATGGTTTTAAGTCAAAAGGATAAGTCGGTACAAAGGGTCATTGTGTTAGTAATCACTTTGCACATGTAATAAATGCCGGGGCTCATAGGCACCTTGTATGTATAATAAGGTTTATTATAATACCATAAGAATTTGGATCTAAAACAGATGGTTAGTCTAAGGGTAGCTTTCCATCTATTTATTGACGATTTGTTATTCATTGAAATGGATTGGTAGGAAAGCTAAATGATAAAAAAATCCCAAAGCTGACAGCTAACCTAAGATCACACTTTCGTTGCGAGCTACCAGCCACGCCGCGGGATGAATGGCTGAGTGTGTGGCGGCTCTGAATGTCCTTTAACTGAATGCAAGGACCACTCGAGAACTAGTCATGTGCTCAAATGATTTACCTTTCCATTTGCATTAACAATCACGCCTGAATATAAGATACAAGATAAAACTGGTGAAAATTAATTAATCATTATCTGAATTGGTTACACAATATTTATATTAGAAATTGCACAAGCATTTAAACATCTAGTACGTACCTGTCTTTTGATGTTTACATTTCCTTCGTCTGCTAATTATGCAACGTCACTTTTAGGCACTTTTAATCTGCAATTGCGACTTTGTCTTATCACTTTTTGGCAAAACGATTTGCTGATAAATGGTTTGTCATAACTACACT
>CABFPE010000841.1:91729-105922 GCA_900660155.1 Hofstenia miamia
CATAAAATGTGAGAAAAACTATAAACACTTCAAGAAAAGAATAAAACAAGTTCTATTAAGTAGGCAAACATTATTGGGCATAGATAATAAACTCAACGCATGGTCAAATTACTTTTAAAACTGCCCTTTAATTAATATTGCATATATAATTAGTTTTGTAAATATTTTTGTCATGTGTTAGTTTATAGTTTTTATATACATTTAAGCAATAAATTTGCTTTGACTCTTGACTCTTATTATTATTATTATTATTATGTAAGTGACATAGTAAAGCATGCTAAGCTTAGCGAAATTTACGAATATGATGAAGACACATGCCTAACCAGTTTTGATGCTGCCATAAACATCCAAGCAATAGTAGAAAAACTAAACGATTATTTTACAAGCAACATTGAAGTAACAAAATTTATAATTTTCTCAACAAAACACTAAGAAATCTGGTGCTCACGAGTTACCTCAGTTAGTAGCCTTGGTTGGCGAAAGCTGTAGAGAGGCGCAACCCTCTCACGAAGCTCGGCCTTCGGCTTCACTCTCTGCTGATCAGACTCAACACAGATCAGCACTCTGCGTGCCAGGGGTCGCCAGAGGGCAAGCATGATTAAGCCGGCCTGCACACTTCTAGGGGAAGTGCCAGAGCTGATCTGTTGCCACCCACTCTTCAGTCCTTTGACTGGTAGAGTAACCCCGACCACATAGAACATAATTGTAGCATCATCCACATAAATCTGAAATAAGCTGCAAAACGTCGAGCAGAAGGGATTAAGATCGAAGAAAAGATGATTAAAAATATTGTAATCAAATCAATTAGTATAATTTAGATTTATTTGTATTATGCAACTAAGAAACAACATGTGTCAAAAAAGAGAGATTAGTATCTGTTGATAAAACACTTTTTGACCAAACGAGGGGGCAAAGTCGCTTCCATTATTTTAAGCCACCATCTTGGCAGAAGTTTAAATTTGAATCGACAGGTACTTCTTTTGGAAATACTATAAATAGATTAAAGCACTGTAAGAAGTTGATAAAGAATTTTTCTTAGAATTCTTATTTTGTTCTTCATTAACGGTTTGAATATTTAATACAATGTTGAGCTAATCGAGCAGTGTTTAGTAGTGGTCTGGATACATCACAGGGAACGATTCTAGGGTCTCTGTGCCAGATCACGAAAGTGCACATAAGTTAGGTGTAGGGGTTTTCTCTTGATTAGCTGACTAGCATTTCTCTACTACATGTATTCAAATAAATGATTGTCAACAAATGGTTGGATGACCGAAACTTAGGAAATATATTATACTATTTTAGATCTAAATTAATGCCCCATAAACGACCAATAAAGTGACCGTACATGTATTAGATTATAAATGTAAGTTAGGAAGTTGTTCGAACCAAATATATTTAAACAAGCCAATATATTTTGGTAATGGCTACATGTAATAGTTAACGAACAACTAGTAACAAGTCAGGTTGCAAATAGATAGAACACTTTTACAAAATAGAGTCTAAGTCGAGTTGTGCCGTGCCTTGAGTGTACACTGAGCTAGGATAGGGTACACATAAGCTGTATCGATTGAGCTGAGATGTGGCATTCAATCAAATGGATGAAATGGTGAAACTGGATGTGGAGATCGGCTTCAGGCAGATGCCCATCAACGATCATTGGATAGATTACAGCATGGCTTCGTCACCTAAATAGTGAATAGTTAATTCTAGGTTACATAAGTTAACAGAAGCAACAAGTCAAGCAGTATATAACAAGTAAATCCTTACCCACAGTAACACGACTAATGTTATACAGTAACAGTAGATACATAGTGACAATGCCTGGTAGAGGATATTACATGGCGACCGTGAGATTGATGCTTCATTGTAGAATGCACTTATGTTGTCTCATAGCTCTTGTATTGTTATGTCATCTGGGTTGTTTTTTCTTAACCTTATCATAGTGATTATCTCTAGTTGTCACGTGACATCATAGTATTTATAGGTTTTGTTCCACAATTCGCCCCAGATAGTGTCATTGATTCTGGAAAATAGTATCACAGTTCTTGTGGGTCTCTTTTCTATTTCGTCTTTCAG
This sequence comes from Hofstenia miamia, assembly GCA_900660155.1. NCBI lineage: Eukaryota > Metazoa > Xenacoelomorpha > Acoela > Hofsteniidae > Hofstenia > Hofstenia miamia. The sequence goes on from CABFPE010000841.1 coordinate 93,806, forward strand.
CTTTCTGATTTGACTCCTTTGTCATAAAAACTGAATGACGTGACTATTCCTTCTATGAATACCCTTTCTTTGTTGTCGTTTTTAACCAGCATTTGTTTGGATTTTTTGTATCTTTTGTTGTTTACTTTTTTGAGAGCTTTTCCTCCATGTTGACATACATGTTCTCTTTGTGCTAAGGCACTTCAACTACTTTTTTGTCTTTCAGTCTCCAAATCAGCAATAGCATTGGTATGAATATTGTTGGTAGTGGTGTGCACCATAGCATTGTTATGAGTGTTTGTTTTTCTATGTTTTCGTATGTTCCTTCCATGTTGGCTGTGGTTGCCAGTCTGAATGTTGCTGGGTAGTTGTTTTTTGTTTTCTTGATACTTTGCCAGAAGGAATTGGTGAGACAATGTTTGTCATTTTGGATGTTATGCACTCTATGTTGACTGTGATCTGTTTGTTTGGTTGAAGCATTTGTCTTATTTCCGTTCTTGTGAATGCTTCTGTGCATAGTAATTTTATCATGGATTTAGTTTCTTTCTCATAGACTTCTCCATAGATTCTCTTTACTATGTTGTCTTTGCATTCTTGCTTTATTGTTATTTCTATCAGTAGGTGCTCATCGTCAGTGTCTATCCATGACATTTCACTGGGGCTTCAACTACCCCACTTCTCCAAGTTGATGTTATCTATTTCTCATTGTGTGTTGGGTGTAAGGGCAATGTTTGTTGACAGTAGCAACTCGTTTTCTCTGAGCATCTCTTCTTGTGATTTGCTGATTATCTTGATTATCTCTATGGGCCTTTTCTTCCCCTCTCTGATCATCATTTCCAATGTTTTCATCATCTTTGTGTAGGCGCACTTTGGGTAATCAGCCATATATTCTTTGTTTCTTGCTTGATGATTTCGTTGGCTTTGTTTTCTTGATCTTTTTGATGATATCTTTAGTTTCAGCTTCTTCTCTTCTTATCAAGTTTCGTGTTGTCATCCATAGCTGTTGCTTGGTTGCTTTGAGCTTACTGTTGGAGGTTGCTCTTCACATATATTTTTGGTGGTGTCACTTAGGATGTCTATTTTGCTGGGACTGATTACTGTGTGGTTTGCCAAAAATATTATGATTGGTCTCCCCATTGGCTGTTCCCTTGTCATCAGGCAGGTGATGTATTTTTCGAATGCCTGAACTGCTCTTTTAGTTGGTGACATCATTGAGATGTTTACCATTTGTAGTAGCCAGTTTTTCACATTTGTTGTTATCAGTGCAATTGCAATTTCATATTTATTTGTTTTTGCTATTGCTTTTCTCTCTTTCTCCATTAGTGGTAGCACAGCTTTTTTGTTTTGTGTTAGCATTATTTCTATTATCCATGCTGATGTACATGCTCTGATTTCTGGTGGATTCTTTTCTTCAAAGACCATTTTCTTGAAGTCCCTTTTAGAATTCATTTCATGTGCTCTTCTGATTTCTTGGAGCACTGTTTCTACTGATTTGTGGTACATCTCTGTAGGTGAGTTTATGTCTATTAGTGGCCATTCATCTTCTATTGGCTTATCACCCTTTATGTCATTCCATGTGTTTGTGATTTGTTTGAGGTGTTCTTGCATTTGATTCATGCTGCATTTTATGTATGCATCTCTGAGTTTTTCTAAATTAGCCACGTTTTCCGTGAGTTCCATGGTTCTCATTTAGCAGAATATGTAGATTGCTGTTTTCGGCTCCAGCATTATGCATTGCAATGGTGCCATCAGATTAAGTTGTAGACCTGTTTTTATCATCTTTGATAGATCTTCATTGTCAGCATTCCTTATCACAAATACCTTTTTGAGTTTGTCCTCTAGATTGTATAGGAATTCGGGCATGTTCTCAGAGGTGTTGTCTCTTGCTATGATCAGCATTTTTACTTTCTGTATTTTTGCCATTCTTGGTATGTCCTCTACTGTTTTCTGTAGGTTTTTGTTACTGAGTTCGTTTTCTTTTCTTTCATAAAATATATCATTAGGAGGTTGTCCCTGTTGAGGTTGACTTGTTCACATTTCTCTGTTAGTTTCTCTCTGTAGACAAACACTTTTTGGGCGTCCATTAGTGTGAATTGGTCATTGAAGGTTATGTGCACCATGCTGCAGAAATATGATCAGTTTAGTTTCTCATTCATTTTACTTTGGTATGAGATGATCATGTTGTGTGTTGGTCTATTTGTTTTGTCTATCACTATTGGTATTGCTGTCCTGGCATTTTCATTTTCTTTGGCTAGTGAATGTTTATTGATAAGCCTTTTCATCTTGGGTGATAGGTTGTCGTATGAGCTGTATCTTATATGCCTGTTTGCCATAAAGTATGGATATATTTTTTATTTCCCACTTTTGTCATTCTAATTTCACAGTCATGTGGTTGATTCACTGAATTGTCTATGCAAGAAGGGAATTGTGGTAGGGAGTTGTTGGAGGTAGACCATGTAGATCTTATCACAGAATGCTTTTTTGCAAGTTTGTTTTCTTGACCACTTTATAGATCAGCTCACAACTGGGTAGCAAGCAACTTGCCTGGGTGGGTAGTGGATTGCTAGAAAATGAAATGGAAAACTCTGAAGTTTAAAATTAGATAACCCCCCATAGGCATCAAAAATTTAACAATTGGAGCTGGGCCCCTCTCTCTACACCCCTGTCCCTCTTTTTGCACCTGCCCTTTAGTTGGCATTTGGGTGAGGGTGTTTTTGTTTTATCCAATTGTTCGTCCAACCTTACGTCCTTTATTTGACGATTGGTATTGGGAGGTTGGAACTCTTCATACCACATGCCCTTTAGCTGGAAATTGGTTGAGGCTGTTGGTGGTTTTACTTGATGTCTCAGGTTCTCTGTTTGTGTATCCATCCTTCTGCCCTTTAATTGGCATTTGCATTGTAGAGTTTGTCATCTGATTCTCCATTTGTGTTCCTAAATTCAGTTAGCAGATTAATTTCCCATATTTTGGGATCACATTTAGATATATTTTTGCTGTCCTCTGGGGCATTACTCTTTTTTTCTAATTCAAACTCATTTATGTTTACTTTGAATTCTTCATCAAATTCCTCTTCACAAACACTATCAAGTTCAATCATATTATGGTAGGTCCCCTCATCGTTTTTTGTGAGCTGAAATTGAGCATAATGATTTAATGAAATGTGTTCAACATCTGTTGTTGCCCTTTTTAGGTTTTGGAAGTGTAAGGTTCTTCTGTCATTTAATTTATAATTGTTGCTTAGTAATACTTGTGCAATTGTGTATGGACCTACCCATTGTGTTTTTAGTTTTTGTGTAGTGGCACATAATAGTTTCATGAATGCTTGTCACTTGATCTTTTAATATATTTATGTACTCATCTGGTTTTCCTGAGTATGTGTGGTATTGCATAGAAACTGGTGTGGCAGCTTCTCTTCTGTACATAGCTTTGAAAGGTGCTGTTCTTGTTGTTAAGTGTACAGAGGTGTTGTAGAAATATTCGATCATTTCTATTACTTCTTGCCAGTTTCTTCCTCCCACTTATTAATTTTATCATTGTTCTCTTTAATCATTCAGCTGCTCTGTTCACTTGTGGATGGTATACTGTTGTTCTCTCATTAATTATTTCAAGTAATTTCATCATTTCTTGAAACAGTGCTTTTGAATAGTACACAACTATCAGTTACTATTATCTCCATTAGGCCAAATTTTAATATCCACTCCTTCATTATTTTGTCTGCTACTGCTTTTTGCTGTGGTAGTGTCCATCAGGATCATTCTGGCATACTTGGCAAAATTATTGAACTTCACTAGTATGCATTAGCATTCCTCATTTTCTTGTGATAGTTTTTCTAAATTGATATGGACAAATTGGTTTTGTGTTGTAGCAAAATTTTTTTCAAGCTCTGCTGTTTTTCTGGGGAAGTGACTTTTGTTGTTAATCAAGCATATGGTGCACTTATTAATAACGTCTTCTATGGCTGTTCTGATTGATATCATAATGAATTTTGTATTGAGTGTCATTTCCATTTGCATTATTCCTGTGTACTCTTTCTTGTGTATTTTCCTTACTACATCTCTTCTAAACTATTTGGGTATCATGATTCTCAGTGTTTTTCCTTCTATGTAAAGTAGCCTGTTCTTCTTAATTTTCCATTTGTATCTGTACAAGTAACTGTTCACTATTTTCCTGAGTTGTTTTTTCTGGTGGCATATTTTTCTGATTATTTCTTTTTTTATTTATTTATTCATTTAATTCTTTTGTTTTTTACAAATAAAGTGATTAACACTTATGAAGAATTAAAACAATAGATAGAAATTAACTTGGTTCTAAAAAAATACTTTGTCATGGTTTTGAAAGTTTATTGTCTTTGAGGATATAAATTGTTGGTTTTCATTGTTCAATAGCTTTGTTATAGTTTATGGACTTTGTCATATAGTTTGATAAGTAGTTGGATCTTCTTTGTTTTAGTGAAATTGTTAATGATTTTTTAAATTTATTGAAATTTTGTTCTTTAATATCTGGATGGAGTTTGTTCCATAAATCAATTTTAAAATTGGTAAATGATTTTTAAAGATTTTCTTTTTAAATTTGATTTTATGATAAGTCTTAGTTTGCTTGTGTATATTTCTCTGTAATTCTACTGAAGGTCTTTTCCAAAATAGTAAGAGGCAATTTAATTTTAATAAGTATTCAAATGATTTGATATAATGTTTATCTAACATTTTACTTTGATTGTTCTTACTACAGATTGTATTAAATGCCCAATTAAAAACTTTTTTAAGTTTTTTAAATATTTTCTTGGTAACATTGGTAAATAAAAAAGAAGAAAATGAAAAATGTGACAGTATAAGAGATCTTAGCAATACAATCCTCCACTTCATTGGTAATATATGTTGAATCTTAGTTAGCAAATTAACTCCATCCCAAGTAGCAAGCCATCAATGGGCCATTATTGTTGCCATCAATTTACCAACAATGAGCCATTCATATACCAACAATTTGCCTTCTAACATTGATGGTTTATATTGGCAAATGGTTGGCCAATATTGGCCAACAATGCCAATAATGGACCAATAATGGCCCATTGACCATTGTTACTTGGGAGGGGCCATTTTCTTTGTAGTTGCATTGATCTGATCTGTAAATTTAAGTTCATTGGCAATTTCAATACCAAGATATTTAATTTTCTTAGTTTCATAAATGATATTTTTTTCAACATATATTGATTCTATTAGTTGACTTTTTCTAATTTTATTCTTTATAATCATAAATGCAGTTTTCTTAATATTTAATTTCATCATATTTTGTTCAAAAAACTTCTTTACTTTAATTATATGTTCTTGTAAAATCTTTATTTGGGATGTATATAATAGAGTATCATCTGCAAAATGAATGCATTTGCCTTCAATGAAGTTAGGAATATCATTGACATATAGATTGAATAATAGTGGTCCTAAAACTGATCCTTGTGGCACTCCATTATTTATCAATATTTGTTTTGATGATAGATTGTTTATTTTCAAGTATTGTGAATGATCAAATATATATGATTTCAGAAATTCGATTGATGAATCACTAAAATTATAAATTTCTCTTAGTTTTTTAATTAGTAAATCATGATTAATTGAATTAAAGGCCTTTGATACATCAATTGAAGCAATACAAACTTTTTTATCTTAGTCTATGCCAGTTATCTATTATTTCAATTAATGCATAATTTGTTGATAATCCTTTTCTAAAACTAAATTGCTGTTTGATTAAAAGTGTATTCTCTGAGTTTTTCAAAAATTTTGCTTATTCCTGAGAGAATAGATATTGGATGGTAATTCTCATTATTGCCTTTTTTAAAAATGGGCATACCTTCAGCCATTTTTAATTGTTAGGGAAATAGGAATAGTAAATACATTCATTGAAGAGATCACATAATGGTTTTCCTAATACATATAGTGCATCTTTTAAGAACCATAGAGGATAGTAACTTGGGCCTTTTGATTTACTTGTTTCTATCCTTTTTGCAATGACTGAGTCTGTTTGTTGTTTTTCAATGATCTCCTTCTCTGTTATTTCTTCTTTTAGCAGTATCAGTAGAATCAGTTTGCCTTTTTTATCTGTATTGATTTGTGGTAGCTGTTCATATTCATTTTGTGGTAGGAACTGAAATTGTTTCTTCTCACCTTCTGTTTTCTATATGTCACATTGGTATTCTGGGAGTGCCATCCAGAAATCAGCGTTTTTATGAAGGTTACCTTTTCTGTGCTCAGTTGTAAACTTAAATTCATAAAGGTATTCTATTCAGCTGGATACTATGGACAATTTGTTGCCTGAGAATTTTTTTAGCCAGGCAACTATTGTTGGTTCTTACTCAGAAGGTATTCCCTATTATTTAATAGCTTTATATTCTGCATGCTTATTTTCACTGTACAAAGTATATATATACGAGGGAGAGTCAAAAAGTAATGATAATTTTATAAAAGAGTGACAATAATTTCAGAATCTTGTATTCTGACAAAAAGTTTCTACACCATGATTTTCGTTAAATCATTAACATGATAAAGTAAGAGTTCAATAAAGTAAGAATCATTTCTCTACATAGTCTCCTTCACACATCAGACACTCCTTTGTTCATCTTCCACCGAATCTCTGCCCTGTTTGAATTCACGAATCCATTGGTAGACAGTGCGATCTGGAGGAGCACTATCCTCATAGACAGAGCTCAATGCATTAATGATGTCAGCCGGCTTCCAACCAAGTTTTGTTAGAAACTTGACATTGCTGCGAATTTCAATATTGAAATTGCTGCGAATTTCAATTTTGGTGCTCTCCATTGATTGAACCTTATATAGCGTAAAACGCTAGACTTTGAATTGGTTTTAAGAGGCTGACAGCAGTGTAAGCAAATTCAAACTCAGTTCAAATCACGGGTATGAATAGCTATTTCAAATAAGACAAAACTTGTTTTCCATCTATGCCATTTTTCAAATGGCATAGATATTATCATTACTTTTTATATATATATACATTATTTACAAATTACATACTTACAAATATATAGTAAAAATGCACACAAAGCTACTTACAATAAATATACAAATAAAATTACAATAAAATAAAATTAAAAAACAATTTTAATTAAAAACACAAAAATTAAAAACAAAAATTTTCACATGTATTTAATTTATTTTAATATCTGTATTTAAATTGATTAGCAAGCAGGTTTTCTTTTAACAATTTCTTGAACTTATGTAATAATGAAGATTTACATACATTTTGTGGTAGATTATTCCAGATTGTCGCCATTGTTGTTGTGAATGCACCTTTCCAGTAATTATTGTTTATTTTAATTTTATTTATACATTTCTCAGTTCTTTTGTTTACACTGAAAAATTTACATATACAGCTTCTTTTCAATTTATTTACAATTTTGTACATATTTACAAGACATATGTATTTTGTAAGGTAAGATGGTGCTAAGATGAACAAACGTTGTAAATTTCCACTAATTTGCTGTTTATCGATGTTATACATGGCACAGATTGACCAGTTAAATACTCTATTTATTCTTTGCTGATTGGCGATGCTTATTTTGTTTAATAGTGTGCATGCATATATATAATGACTAATAACTAATGCATGTAATATCTCCTTCCTTTGGTTTACCTTTCTTATCAGTTTTATATATTGGTCGCCTGTGGCAATTCTCTGTATCTTGCTTTGAACAAAGTTACGAAATGTCATCTATTACTACACTCAAATATTTTATTTTGCTGCTTGGTTTGAATGGTGGAGCAGTGGTCTATAAATTTAATACTATATTACATTTTTGTTTCTTATTTTGAAAAAGGATAAATTGTTTTTACTTTCTTAACTTTAATTTTATTTTTTTAGTTTTATTTTCACATATTATTTTACATTTTTTTCTAAACTTTTGGTTGCCTTGAATGGATCTTTGTCTCTACTAATCAAACATATACCATCTGCAAATTGGAGTGGTGCTTTATATCATTTATGTATAAATTAAACAGCATTGGACCCAAAACAGTTCCCTGTGGAATATCTCTTATTTTCTTCTGTATTCTGAATATACATTATTGATTTGAACTCTTTGTTTTCTGTTGGTTAAAAAACTTTTTAGCAAAGAACGTTAATTTAATTCAAAACCATAGTTTTTTAGTTTAACTTCTAGCAGTGAATGGTCTATGCTGTTGAATGCTTTAATTAGATGTAATAAGGCTACACAGCTAGTAATAAAATTCATTTACAAAACTTGAAGTGAAGAAGTCTGTAGTTTGCTTGGTTCCCATGTCACTTTCTTCATTTCAATGAGCTTTTTTACCACTTTTCTTAGATTTCATAGATTTCTTTCCAGATTTTGGGGTATGCTTTTTAGTTGCAGCATTTTTACTAATTTTGGATGTGGCTGACTTTTAGCTTTTGCATGAGTTTGCCTTTTAGAAGGAACACTTTTTTTGCAACCATTCTGATCTAATTTATCTGAACTTTTTTATTGTTTCAACTAGTGCAAGCATCCTTGCTGGTTTTTAATTTTCTGCTAAAGAATTGAATCAGAAATTCTTCACCATTTTTTATTTGTCCTCTTATTGCCACATTGCTAGTGTCACAGTCAAGGATTAATTCCTTTTCATAATTGGCTGGGTTTAGTGATGATAATTTTGATAGCTTGGTTCTTATTTTGTCTAATTCATCCTGTTCTTTCCAGGTCCAATTAAATATTGCTGACTTTTTTAGCAGTGCTGGACTGTTGATTGTTTTTTGTGTGATGTTGAGTATGAACAATCAATAGTATTTTATGAATCCCATCACTCTTTGAACATCTTTTTTGTTTCTTGGGCTTTGGGTGTTTTTTATCATCTCTTTTGCGTTGTTTTTCATTCTTATTTTGCCTTGTTCTATCTGTCTTCCAAGAAATACTACTTTTTCTTTTAGTATCTCCCATTTGTTGCCATTGACCTGTAAGCCTGCATTATATAGGATGGTAAGTGTTTAATCTAATTTTTGTATGTGTTCTTGTACAGTGTTTCTTGCTACTAGTATATTATCAATGTATGTTCTAATGCCTTTGTTTGATTTTTTTGTTGTTGTGTTTTGGGACTTTTGTTACCTATTGCTGGAATGTTGCTGGAGCATTGCACAGTCCAAACGCCATTTACATCCATTCAAAGAGTCTGTATGGTGTGATGAATGCTGTTTTCTCAATGCCTTCCTCTTGCATTGGTACCAATCAATACGGCCTTGCAAAGGTCTATGCAGGTGTAGTATTTGTTTTTGCTTGCCTTGTAGATTATATCGTCCTTTTTAGTTATGTCATTTAGTTTGCAAAAATCTATACACAGTCTATGTTTTTTCCCCTACTTGATGAATACTGTTGGTGCAGCATAGGGGCTTTTGCTAGACTGGATGATTTTATGTCAATCAGTACATTGAGGATTTTATTGTAATTTTCTTTCAAGTGTTCTGGGACTCTTTGGCATGGTAGTCTGATTGGTTCTTGTGTTGTTGTTATTATTTTGTGGGTTTCTTTCACTGCTTTCACAATACTAATTTCTCCATAGTTAAAGATTTTCTCATGTTTTCATAGTGTGTCAGTTAGTTGTTTCCTTTCTGTTGGTGTCAGGTGTTTGTACTCTTCTAGTCTTATTTCCAGTATTTTGTAGTTGTCTTCTTCTTCAATTATGTTTATGTTTTTCTCAATTAATTGTTTTTCTGTGTCAGTTCTTTTCCATATATTTTGATGTTTTCTTTTTTGATGTTAGTGTTTCTATTTGTTGTGTTTAATATTGGAAACATGCCTTTTCACTGTTTTAGGGTGCATAGGCTGGACGGAAGTAATAGTTTTTTTGTATTGATTAGTGTTTGCTCATAGAGCATGATGTCTGCTGTCAGTTTTTCATTAGACTCTATTGTGAACATTTTCCAGTTATTTGGTTGGAGTTTTAGATCTTATGCTAACCTGAAGAGTATTGGTGTGCTGTTTTCCTCATTTTCTTCCATTATTATTACCTCCTCTTGGACTTTTATTGTTTTGGTTGTGTAGTCTATAATGTATCTGTTTCCTGTTAAAAAGTTGTTGCCTAGTATCATTTCAAATGGTAGCAAGTTTTGTTTTGTATCTATCACTGTGAATGATTGTTTGAATGTTGTGTTGGCTATCCTGATTTTTATTTTCTTCAATTTGCCTTTTGTGTCTATGTAATCACCTGAAGCATTTATCCACCTGCTGTTTACATCATGTAGTTCATTCCTTGTGAAGCCAAGTTTTGTGGCACATTCATCAGTTATTATAGAGATTTTTTTTAATATTTCACAATTGTCATAATATCGCGTCCATAGGGCATTCATATAAATAATAACAGAGATCTACACATAGTCAATTGATTTAGTACCTAAAATTCTGCAATTTTTGATGACACAGTAACCATAGAGCGGCTTTAAACTGTTCCAAGGCATTTCATGCATGTAGCGGAATTTTTAAAAAATTGAGAAGTTTGACAGCAACCATAAATGGGGATTTATCCATAAAGTGCGATGTTGGGGACAGGACACCAGGGAGTGACAAAGTGGGATAACACGTCTGTCTGGTAGACCTAACCTCGGGTCTAAATAGACTTAATGACTATGGAGCCAGGTAATTCCAAAGTTTATATGCAGGCCAAAGCAAAGTTGCATCTAGTTTGTAGCAGCACTAGATGCAAATCTGCATATTCAGTGGGTGAGATTGGATGGCAATAATGAAGACCCAATATAATCCTGATTGCACGTCATTGAAGTTTTTCCATTTTTTCTTCTAGACTTTTTGGCAGAGCAGTCCAGACTGGACTAGCATATTCAAAATAAGGTCTTACAAATTTAATGTAAAGTAACCGCAGGATATTTCTATCAGACACATAGTAGCTCACCCGTCGCAGTAAAATAGCTGTTTTGCTACACTTCAGCAAATCGAGGAAACATTGGCATCAAGCTTCATATCAGCAGAAATAATAAATCCCAAGTGTTTGTGAAGATCAATAAATTCAATTGGCGCAGAATAAAAAAAAAGCTCTTTCAGTGGTGCATTAGCTATTTTGGAGAAAAATAAGGCTGTTGTCTTTGATGCATTGAAAGTCATTCCCCATCTCACTGCCCAATCCTTGACCATATCGAGCTGTTTATTTTGATATGATATAATATCATCAACTTGTCCAGTACAGAACAGCATGGTGTCGTCAGCATACACAAAAACATCAGAGTCAGGTTCATTTAAACAATCTTTGAAGATGCAGTCCGGAAGATCATTAATGAAAAGCAGAAACAGAGTTGGTGCCAGGATACCACCCTGTGGGACTCCAGCAGTAACTGGTAGGAGAGATGAAATGCAGCCTTGTATTTTCACAGCTTGTTGACGCCCAGATAAATAATTTTTTATCCAGGAAAATAGATTACCACGAATTCCATATGCTGGTAGTTTTTGAAGAACAGCAGGGTGCATCAAAACATTGAAAACAGAGGATAAATCCAAAAAAAAGCTGAAGCACTTTTTTTTGCTTTGATTGCAGACAAACATTTGTGAAGGAATTTATTTAGTTGATCCACAGTGGAATGGCCGTGCAAAAACCGAACTGAGCTTCTGAAAGCAGTCTAGTTTCCATTAAATAATCCAGCAAATATCTGTTTATAAGCCTTTCTCGCAACTTTCCCACGTTAGATGTAATTGAGATTGGCCTGTACTTTTTTGGATCAGCTCATAACCAATCATGCTTCTCTCTGAGATAGTCAGGTCTAGCGAGCATGCTCTACTCGATACAATTAACAGTTCTCAGTTAATTGGAGATTTCGATTCGCAAAAATGCATCACCTTTTGCAACATTATCAGGGGATGAACTATTCAAACTACACTACCAACTTTAGAAAATCTCAAATATTGAAGAATCGCCATCCTTTTCAGAAGAAACATGCTCACCACTAGTAACATCAAACACTAATTGCACAAACAGCGACAATGTTTCCAAAACAAATGCTCCAGACAAATGTGAAACAAACCAACGAAAAGTCAAGCATATCAAAGAAACTTCGGATACATTGATAATTGGAACATCAATGTATCGCAATTTGAGGGCAAATAAACTTGTGAAAGATCACGATGTCACGATTCATTCATATCC
>CABFPE010000841.1:111609-121959 GCA_900660155.1 Hofstenia miamia
TTTTTCACAATCATCACATTTATATACATAAACTAAGGAGGAAACTAAATTTTTTGGGATTTGATCTTTATTTAGAAACATATCTTTTGTTTTATATGATGTCAATATTGGAATGATCTTTGTTCTTTTTAATTTTGTATTCATTATTCTAATTTTTTTCTTTAAATTTTTTACTTGGTTTTCTAGATATATATATATATATATATATATATACATACACATGCAAATAAGATACGCTGTGTACGTACGTTTTTTCCATAGTACACAGCGTATCCTGAGTTTTTCTTTCTGTGTAACTAACAAATCAATTTTGATGTACCATGGTGTGCAGTGATGTTAGACCTCCACAATGACTATAAAAAGTTTGGGACTTACATATAATATATTTACAGTAGTAGTATATAGGCGTATATATTTATATCGAGGTACAGGGCGTATCCATTTTTCGACAAAAATCGTACAGAGCGTATCTATTTGTATGTGTATATATATATATATATATTTAGATAAAATAAAATAAAAATGAAAATTAACCTAGATATATATGAAACTAACAATTTTGGAAAATACTCAGTGATTTAATAACAAATATGTCATATATTATGATTCAAATAAAAGAGCTTGTCGGAAGAAATATTTCAAAATACAATGACCTTCTGCAAACAATCCCCAGAAATAAAGAATAAAATTACAATCTAAAATGTAGTTGATATAAACTAATTATAAATGCTAGTAGCTATACGACATCCTAATTCAAAGATTTAAGGTGGGACCAATAAAGCTATTTTTTAAACCATTGCTTATAAAAGTTTGATTGGTCAAACGTGATCTGTCGCATTTTGGTAGAATCACACATCTAACCACCCGAGATAATTAGCAATGTGACATGGTTTTGTAACTGCTCTTGCTACCAATCACATACTCTAGCACTAGTCTTAGATGCTATTTCAGGACGTAAGTAATGCATACCTTTATAAAATCAGCATAATCAATTGAATAATTATCTATTGAAACTTACAAAATTCAAAAAACAGGAAATCACATTTTTATAAACGGATATTAACTGCTACAAAAACTTCAAGATTGTTTTTATGATATCAAAAGATGTATCTATTTTAAGCCATTCAATTAAGTTGTTTTATTGTATGTATTTGAGAGGTAGTGAGCCATTGGTTCTATGCAAAGTTTGCTGACTTACAAACTCACTTTTTTTAGCAAAAATATTTTTTGTTGAAATTATCAGTATAAGAAAGGTCCTTACCAATATATTTATGGTCAAACTGAATTTTGATAATTTGAAGAGGCTTGAACTTTAAATGGGGAAGGGGTCATTCTTAAAGAAACATGTTCAAATGGATTTACCATATTAAAGATCTCTTACATAAATTATATATTATATTACCAATTGTTGCAAATTCAAGATTTAGTATATTTTACAAAGTTGATATAACTAATACAATAAATATGTATTATATAATATAATTTTAGTTGGGTTACAGTTCTCAAGACACGAATTCAATCAAAAACAGACAACTTGAAAAATAAAAACAGGCTTCAGTTTTATAAATGATTGTTCAATTATCACTCTACCTTTTCCAATATCACTCAATCAACGTGTTAGAAGATGCTTCAAAGAGTAGTGAAATAAATATACATTTTTATACTATTCACAATGAATATATCAAGCATTCAATTCAATCTATACATATTATTCAGTGCATACTTAATAATTAAACATTGTTTATTCAATTTTAATTAGCTGGTATGTTATTATAACTCATCATTGTCAGCAAATGGTACTTTGAAATTTTGGAAACAACTGGGAACCAATAAACAGTATATTAAAATTGTCAATGCAATAAGTCATAACTTCCATTTGTATTATTAAAATTCTAGTAAAATTAGTCACAAAAACAATAAATCATTAAAATCTAATTGCACTTTCACAATTCAATCTTTAAATCACTGCAGCTTCCTAAAATATATGATCTTATGAAAGCCCATAGAAATATTAACAGTTAATAACTACGAACATTTATGCAAAAATAAAAAAGAGTACAACAAAATTATTCAAATTCCAATGCACAGGTACCACACATGATGTAATACACATTTTGGCATTACTAGCAGGTAATTATTATACTAATAAATCTATGAAGTTCTTCATACAATGTAAAAATAAAAAATTCTCTTAGCTCAATTACATAGTTCAATGTGTTGAAGATTGAGGATATGCATTATGAACTACTTGAGTTTGTGATTACGCACAATTCATTATGGGCAACAATAATATGAAAATGTAAGATATTGGATTACATTTCTTTTATCAATCATCATGAAAGTGACAACATGGCTTTAAGCATATCGTAACATTACTTAATGAATTGGGTTTATAATGGTGGCACGTGTTTTCAATGAGTAATACCTTCAACAAATTGTAATAATTCTTCAGTCATAATCAATTTGTTACCCAATTACTTTGAACTGTGTAGTAACACAATAGGACGGTATTTGTGTTTAGGGAATGCATTTCTCATTGCATGAATAAGAGTAGAAATATTCTGATTTCTTTCTGTTAAAACATTAAATTTACTCTTTATATGAAAAATTCATCAAAAAAAATCGAATTCACTTTAAAAAGATTAGTGTAATCGCAACTTTTGTATGACTGCAGTCAGAACCTTCAAAGTTATTGAAATTCAAATCTCTTCAAAGCCCCATTACTTTGATAGAATGACATAAAAACTATCTGTGTCATGGGATTCATTTAGTGTGGATTTTAATTACTCTACAACATCTGAGTGCAGTTATGCCAAAATTTGTGACTACATAAATTTTACGCTGAATTAGATTTATATTTGATATCTTGTGCATTCATTGACATGGTGTTCAGGGCGCCCCTTAACAGGGATGTATGTTGAAAGCGAAATTTCTGATAAAAAAATTACATAAAATTTGAACTTCCAACAAAAAAATCACCCTGATATGAAAGATCAAATTTTCTATTTGAATCTTCATAGAAATAATTTGGCAAATAGTGTGCCCCAACCTTTATGTATATATTGTGTAGATGTTTAGAAACTAATTGTCTGAAATACATTAATTGCAAATTCGAGGTTAAAGCATGAAATTTATTATTGCTATGATGATTTTATAATCTGGAGAATACTACACAAGTGGGAGCTGGAGACAATATTTTGATGCACTAGCTAAGTTTGTTACGACGTAATATAATTTGCATTCTCTCTAGTAGTGCCGATAAGACTTATCGGATTGGCTTGAAATTTTCGTGCTTTCAATTCGAAATTCGAATATTTTGTTAAAATTAGTTTTTTCGGTTCTGTGTGAAGAAAAAATTTCAAATATTTTAAACTAAGAATATTTGACAATATGGCTGGCCGATTCAGACGCTGCCAGACAGAATATCGGTTATTTTTCGGTTTTGGTTCGAATGTTTCGTGAAAATTTGGTTTTTCAATTCGGTCGAATATATTGTAGTTTCGAATTTCGGTTTCAGATAATTCGGGTGCCAGAAAAGTATGGTGCAGACAGTTCACGTGTTACGTACATTAATTTAAAAGCAAACTTCTAATAGGAATATCTGTTTTGAATTTAAAACCAATCGGTGAATGCCAGATTATTATGGCCTTAGTATAGTGCGTTACGGAAGTGCAATCCGTACCCATACCCGATCCAGATACTGAAATGGACAAAACGAAACTTCTAGATTATGAAAATCGACAATATACTGCTATACTGATTCTTGATAAATAACTGTAATAAATCAAATGCAATGAGAATTCTATAATTGAACAGGTTAGTCGATACCAACGAAATTGTTGTTGACAGAAAGAAAGTTGTTCAAAACACCGTCATGGAAACAAACAAAAAACTTTCCTTGAGCCTGGCTTGGAATTCTCAAGAAATCAAATTTCTGGAGTTTCTGGCAGTATTCAAGCACCTCGACCTTCTGCACAATACACAACAAGGTCAGAAATTCTGTCAATGTACAGAAGAATTATCCGCAGCTTGGTTATTTGATTCAATACCGAATTTGCTTTGAAAAACCGTTAAATTTTACATAAAATACAATTTTGTATTGTGTGTGAAAAACAACTATTAATGTTTATTGAATATCATGCTAAAAAATGAACTCAGTTATTACTTTCTCCTATGGTTGTTGTTGTTAGGACATCTGTGTTGTAGAATTCTACACAATCGTATCTAGGAGAGCCTAATTTTTAGTGTTTATAACTATAATGAGAGGCATAAAACAATAAGGGTTATCTATAGTATTGCTTCTTGGGCATGAAAGCATTAACCATATGTATTCCCAACACTAAAAAGCTTGTTCAATTTTTGCACTTAACGGTATATAATTTGAGTACCGATATGCGCCCATTAACATTGCTGTCATTTACATTTCGACACTTTTAGACAGCATGTAGATATGTAGCTATTATTTGACCAAGCGACGCTGCTAGGAACACAAGCTAAAATAGTCAAAAGCAAACGGTTGCAGATGGCAAAATAAACAATATAGGAAAGAAACAGAAGAAGCAGAAACATGCATAATATGTGGAAAAAACGGCCGACATCAAATTCCTTCAGCAGAAAAATTCCTTTTGATGTAGCGTACAGAACATATAAATCTGCTGATAAGGCCGAGCAAGATATTTTTGTTTACCTGCTCTCAAAAAGAAAATTGCCTGATAAGTTAAGCAATTTGTTAAAAATTATATTGATGTTTCTCGTCTGCCTCTGGGAAAACGAGATTTTCTCATTATTAGTTGTGGACAAGGAAAGAAGAATATTCAATCACGTACAATGTATTATGTCTGTAATGGAAGCTTAGTGGTTGCTTAGGCAAAATGACGGAAACAATCCTATTGGTAAGTCGGAGTTCTTGAGCAACTCAGCCGGCATTGCTTTTTTCCTCTGTTTAAATCGCATCAATTTTGCAAATATGAGTTTGAAATATACATTTTGCATCGGGAATGTACATTTGTTGTGAGAAGCTCTAGTGCACGTTGCTGACAAGTTTGTAAGATCATTGTATGATTGATCATTGCAATGACATGCATGAAAATAGAAAGATAACGGTTATTTGGAGAAAACTCTGCAGATGTTCTAGTTGGGAGGTTCTCACTGAAATTCAAAATAACAAAACGAATACTACCATCAATTGAAAAACAAAAATTGTTTAATTTCTTTTTACTAAACTACAGAATAGAGAGTTTATTTGTCACGATATTCAGAACTCTGTTTATAATCAAAAAGATTTCGTCAAAAACTTTGCGATGCAACAAAATGCTATAGGGTCAACTCATTGGTACAAAACTAATCTGACCCAGTCTACTTTTGTACTATGAGATGGCAATGTAATTACCAACTTTGTCATCGTTAGAAACATCAAAAATCATGAAGAGAATAAAATGTCAGGATCCCTGATATTCGCAATACGTCAAAAGCGTTATTCTGCTAGAACCGAAATCAACTAGGTGATTGACGGAACTTCAAGCTAATGTAAGAAGCCCTACATGATCTCCTTTTATGTATGGTTAAAAGCACATAATTGAAGTCGATATAGGAAAACTACTAGTGATGGTTTTTGGAAGCCCTATTAAGCCGCTGGCATAAAAGCTATTTTGACAAAATGATTCATTGTAAATGAATCCGATTCTTTAACCGAGTTTGCAATCCAAACTGGAGCTAAGGATAAAATTGTTGTAATAGGCAAGCTTAGCATTACCAGTTGCTCAGAGCAGTAAGGAATTTCTCATTTATTTGAGAATTCGCCACTCTACCCTAACATTAGAGAAAAGTTGCAACAATATTCCGTTTTCAAACACAGAAACTGTTAAAAGATTTACATGAGCACTTTCATGTTGAATATGTAGTGTAACTTACAAACCATATAAATGTGTAGAAAATGATTACGTCATTGTGCAATATAAAGATGTTTTTTTACCAGGGTAGAATCGTTCAGTGGATAATGAAAGAAATGAGCCATATCCTTGCAAGATGTGCTGATAAGCATTACTGCACCTGGATAAGGTAAGCCCTCACTAAATTATTGGAAGTACTTGAGCTGGCTCATTTAATGTATTAGTTTTTTATTTATTTTGTTTGGTTTTCGAGAAAATATATCTCTGTGTGGCACTAACAAACAGAATTTTTTGAATTTTTGTAGCCTAAAACCAACATATTTGGGAATTTTGACAAAAAACCAATTTTAAGAGTACAAATTATATTCCAAAATAAATATATATTATTTATTGCAAAATGTAGGGATGAAACAATTTTTTAATATTTATAACTACTACTATTTTTGATACATTAATGATATCATTAGTATTTGGTTACTAGCGGGACTTTTAAGAATTATGGGTAAAACATTTACCTGATAGCTACCTCACGAGAGTAGAAATTTCATTAACGGTATTGAGCAGCAATTCATGTACACATTTGAAATTACTAAACAATAAAATGACATAAGATTTTAAAAAATTATACCCGTGTCATCCTACGTGATGTAATCACTGTGTAGTATTGTTAGGGATTGCGTCGACTTTTCTAAGAGATAAAAACATGAATGTTAACTCAAAACAAGCAGCGATGCAACAATTCAAAATTACTAGCCATGCTAACCCACAAAGTATTTTTAAGCAACATCACAAACACCCTAACCACACACAATCTTAGTTAATTGTTCTACAGTCTAAGACATCAACATAAATAGAGGCTCACTGAAAGACAATAATGTCAGAAGGCTTCACTATTTAATTGTGCTATTAAACTCATAGTAACATATACCTATATTGTTTTATGTAACAATGAATAAATAGTGACAATGTCCAGCGTAATTCCGAGCAAGTCACATCAGTTTTAGAATAGCTTAAATGCAAAATACGCTACATAAAATTTTTTACTTAGAAAAAACATGCAATTTTTATTAACAGTTTTTTCAAATTAATTGTTTGATATCATATATGGGCTAATTAAAAGTAAAAAATCAAAAACCTTTAGAATTTTTCTGCTTCGAATAGAGGCGAACTGTAGTTGAGGACTCGAGAAGCAATATTTGGACTCACAGGAGCCTATACATAACATTACATCTTTCAAAAATGGCTAATCACTACGCATTCCGTCACTTTTATTTGAAAGGGAGCTCCAAGAGCATTTATTTAGAAATAGTCTCTTCACACAAAAATAGGGAGTCGGATGTTGACAAATTTGGCTATACACGCACATTTTAAAAGTGGTTTGCCAATCGACGAAAAATGCAACAAATTCTTATAAGAACCCAATATTGACCATCTATACCAGGGATCTTCAAACTTTCTAAAAGATATATACCTTTTTAAATTAAGTGAGCAATAAGCAAAAAATAAGATTTATTCAATAAGATCCCTATTTTTTGTGTGGACCCCAGTAAAGCTACATTGGCCCCTGATCTATACCCACACAACATCGCATGTAGAGTGGGTTCATGCGAGAATGCAAAGTTCATAGCCAATTGAATTGGAAAAGAAAAATAATCAAAGTTATAAGTTGTAATGCGAATAAATTATATTAAAAGCATTCAAAGCAATACTAAAAAATACACAAGCAAACTTACTGAGCGTCCGAAGCTCCTAAAAATGATATGATCATTAAATTAACAGCAAGCAATTTAAACAGTCATTAAAAAAATACAAACTCTTTCTCTTTCGACAAACGCTGTCCAAACCAATTTGATTCACAGCAGCTTTACCTTCTTCCCAGCCATCATGGGGAAATCTTGTAGTCACGGCAGCTAAAATGGATAAATAAAAATAAAAAACTATAAACTCTTTTACCTTTTAAAATTTTTACTCTATTAGGAGACAATGGTAACCTACGAGTTGATTTTCGCTTTGGAGAGATAATACCAAGTTCTAATTCTTCCTCGGAGAAAAGCTTTCTTGCACATGTTATTGCAAATGTTGAAGGCCTGCTGCCGTTGAGATTTAGCAAATTTTCTTCTTTATAGAACACGGGCTCCGCTTCACTGTTCATTGCTGGTAAATTCTAAATATTCAAATTTATTCAGTTATAAAAAATTTGTAAAACAGCAACATTTCCAAGGCAATTAACTATAATGTGGAAAAGAAAGCCGTAATTTTTCAAAAAAACATAGAAAACATACGAAGAACATATTATCTCAAAAAACATTTTACCACTGATTATGATAACAAAATCACAATGATATTGACACTGAAATGGAAATCAATACAACTGACTTTTGGCTACTAATGGATAATGGATGATTGAGAAGCTTTAAGGATCAATGTATTACTAAGTTTAAGGTATTACATGCAGAGGGTCACTCTGTGAATACCGAAACAGTAGCGTAATGGAATAGAAATAGAAGACATTCAAGGTAAGGGTCGTCTACACATTATAAAATTCTTTGTACAAGTAAAGGAAAAATTGTGTACTTAATATTTAATACAGACAAACATATTGGTCTCTCTTTTTCTTACTTTATTATTTATTTGGTAATTTTGTAAATTCGAGCTTATTTTTGCTCTTGATTTTAGTAGTGACGTAACTTTGACGTAATTAGTTTAGATCAAGTGTAGTGTTTCGATATTAAAATGGTTGTCCCCTCGAATTTATGCAAACGTGTAATTGCTCTTTAATTTTGCGAGGGAACTCATCTGATAAAAAAGTGTAAACAATACAGGTAATATTTCGATCGTATTGTATAAATACTTGAGACACGTGTAGCGAGGACGCAAATAAACTTTGTCTCACTCAAATGCGTTTGAAATAATGTTAATGTTAAAGCAGAAGTGAGCTAATGTGACTTCGAACGTTATTATTAGCTGTTTCAAAAAATCTAAGTTTTACAACAACTAAATACACGATGAACAAGTTTGTCACATTGACTTAAATGAAAATAAAATGATATGTGAAATGATTGAAATGAAGTCTTTGAAGATGATTTACTTAAAATATGCGGATATGCAACCGTTGAAATTACTGGTATAGACAAAAACGATGATGACGAACCTGATGTTAGTCAATGCAATGTTAAATGACAAATGACAGGTTTCGGTAGAAATTAATTGTTTTTCATCACATATAAAAAAAATCAGTGCTTAGCAGTGTTGAAACTCTCGTCCAGCTTACAATTATTATAAGGAACTTCCATACGTTCTGGTTAAATATTGTTTTGTAAATATGGATATTTTTAAACTCTAGTATTTTGAAATTCATATAAATTTTTTGGTGAAATAAGCGAATGTACTTCGTCTAGGTCCACACTTCTGTTTGGAACAAAAAATCACACTGTTTTAAAAACTCATGGGAAATTTATACCATAAACCTTAATAACTAACCTACATTGTTAAACTTTTGATTGGTGATACCTAGACCTATAGCAAGATAATGCTAAGTACAATATTAATATTCCTTTATACATATACAGCAACGACCACGATAGTTGGGACAGTGAATTTTTTTCACATACATTTAAATTTTTTAACAAACCTTAGTCAATGTATATATATATAAATATATAGGAAACAGTAATATACCATCTGTGGATACAGTAAAAGATCTTGGTCTGATCATTTCACATAATTTGAAATGGAATGCTCACTTTGAAAATGTTATGCAACAAGGATTACGCATTTTATTCTTTGTAAGAAGAAATGTGCCAATTGTCACTAATTTTAATACCAAATTGAAAATTTATAAAAGCTGCATTTTATCCATTTTAACATATGCTTCTCAATGCTGGTGGCCTTCTAGAGTCCAATTTCAAGCAATGGAAAGATTTCAAAAGAGATGCCTTCATTGGGTATTTAATTCTAAGGACAGAATTGAATATAGTTGCATATTTAAATTAAAAATTTTTCCAATTGCTATCCAATTCCAATTATATGACCTACTATATTTTAACAAGCTTTTAAATGGATTATACAAAGTAAATCCCTATGATTATGTGTGCTTAACTAATTCAAGAGAATCAAGAAAAAATTCAAGAAACTTATTTACCATACGTAAATGTAAAAAGATTAGTTCACATAATAATTTTTGGGATCGAGTAATCTACATGGCCAATTACATAATAATCAATACTTCTGTTGATATTTTCGATAAACCTTATGCATTTAAAAACCAACTTATCAGATTCATGGAATTTCATGTTAAGGAGTATTTCACCACTGATAATGTTTGCTCCTGGTTTTTATCTTGTTTCTGCAATAATTGCAGAATAATAAGAACTTTTTATAAATAACTTATTTTTGTTAAATTTATAGATCGTTATATTAATAGCGAATAGAAGACATTTAGTAGTAGTAGTAGTAGTATATA
>CABFPE010000841.1:127612-152463 GCA_900660155.1 Hofstenia miamia
ATATATATATATATATATATATATATATAATGTCATTGTTAAAGCATATTTTAAATAAAAATTATAAAATTTTGAAATTGATATAACTTAACAGCAAAGAGACAGTGTTATTAATTTACACATTGGTGTGTCTATTAGCAAATTAGTGAGATAACTGAAGTTTCAAAAAGTTCTGAACAGCGTATTACATCAAGATTCGATAACAGTGGTGAAAAAACAAACAGAAGAAGAGGTCTATGTGGAGGGAAACGTAAAAAATGTCAAAGAAGATCTAATGATCTTTAGAACTTAAGAACACGTATTATAAATCCAAGATTATCGGCTGTCGACATTAAACGCCATCTTAATTCACTTGTTTCGGTTCACACAATAAGGAGAAGATTGAACGAAAGTGATAGATTGGCTTGTAAACACGTGAAAAGCCTTTGCTAACAGGAAAACATATAAAGGCACGGTTGGTTTGGGTTAAGAAATACAAATGAAAGCCAAAAGAATTTTGGAATGCAGTAAGTTTTTTAATTGTTTTGCTATTCTTCCGAAATTTCAATAGGTTTTCAAATTAGCAGTAAAAGTAGTAAATAATGAATTTTAATTAAAATTAACATAATTTGGACGATGTTACTAATTTATTTGACTTTTCTGTCATTTCCAAATTATTAGATCTGAATATATCAATATTAAAATATTTGTCCAGTATTTTTCTTTTCTTATTTTTTATTATTTAGGTCATTATTATTGATGATTACAGTTTTGAGGTACAGTTGGCATAAACACGATTACATAGAAAGGGTAACGAACAATTGTCATCGTTACATATAGCCCACGAGTCAAACAGCTACAAAAATGTATGTTCTGGGGATCCATTAGCGTACATGACTTGGGACGAATTCACATTGTAGAGGACAATATGGCTTCGCAACAGTATATTACAACGTTTGAGAGCCGATTACTACCACAAGCCAACTAGTGGTATACTGGTAGTCGTGGTTTTGAACGCGACAATGCCCCATACAAGAAAAACTATTAAAGAGTACTTAAGGGTCCAAAACATTGAAGTGATGAACTGGCCGGCCAACTCGCCCGACATGAACCCAATAGAAACAACTTGGGCCGTGATCAAGGAGAAATTATGTCAAAAACAACTAATTAATGAATTGTTAATTATTTGTATGCAAGATACAACCATTCACAATCAAATGAATGAGATGGCGAAAAAACTAGTGGAATGAATGCCAAAGCGAATTGATACGTTGTTGAAAGCCAAGGCCGGCCATACTAGTTCTTAATTACTGTACATGTGTTTTGTAATATTTTTAACGTAGTTGAAAATAAAGCATGATTAGTTTATTTTTAATTTGGTTTTTATTACGAAGTTTGAAAAAATGTGCTGTGCCAACTATCGTGCTCGCTACTGTACATACATGTTGATATGCTTACATCTATTTGAACAGTATTTAACCAGAAAATTATTAAAAATAGTGAAATGTGCCGTATTTCAATAAAAATATTATAACAGCCATTCCACAGTATTGTTAACATCCAAGGCAAAATTTCAAATTTTATTTTTGACACCAAAACTTATAGAAATGACTTCTTATAGGTCCAAATGATTGAAATTTTACAAATTTTAGTTTGTGTGCAAGGAATATCAATATCCTGTGCTCTTTCAACAGAAGCACCTACTTTTAATTATTTCGGGGGAAAAAAAGAATTGAGCTAAGTTTAGCTTATTTTCAGATGTTGCATGCAAAGAGAAGGCTATTTTTGTGCAAAAACCTTAGAACTTAGTCCATTAAAGATGATTCAACTATCAAAACTTGTTAGTTAAAAATATTTGGGTGCTAATGGAACACAAAAGAGAGTTTCGCTGGTGGTGTCACGCGAGTCACAAATTTAGACTAAAGTTAACCTGGTGAAATGCACCTTTTTCCATATTGTATGATTACTTTTTTTCTTTTTGATTGACTATATAGTTCCATTGTACACTACAGAGAAGCATTTCATAAGATAAAGCTAACTGGTATTGTTTAATTCATAAATGTTTTCAGTAAACCTCTACTGTGTCACGCGAGTCACAAAAATCTGTCACATCAGTCACAAATGTCTGAGGGCATAAATAGGGGAAAAAAGTAGGCCTGAAGTTTTTGTAATTTTCTACCTTTAAATCTATGTTTGGCTTACTTTCAAAATGAATAAGAGCTTCTGTAAGTAACTGGTCTACTAGGAATTGAACATATTCCCACTGCAGTTAGAAATTTTCTATTTCTAGATGTCACGCGAGTCACAAGTGAAAAATTGGCCATGATTTCAAGAGGTCTCACTAAAAACTGAATATCTATAACTGTTTTTCATCTTTGTGGTATGTTCTCAGAAGCTGCTGAACATTTTTCCAATTTTTCTTTTTCATCTCACATAATTTGAAGTTGTTTTCCTCAAAATTTCTCCAAATGTCACGCGAGTCACGCTGGAATAGCTGTAATATCAAAGCCATTCGTTAATTTCTTACAAGTTTTGGTTCGCCATGGGGCAACATGGGCTCAAATAGGGATGAAACAATGTATTCATACAATTTTGTATTGAAATTTACAACAGTTTTAATTGGCAATACTATTTTGCTCGGTTTTATAATATGAAACTTTTTGGTTTCGACACTCTTTCTTTGCATGTTCCATGACTGACTCTACCTTACTAAAATGTTTAGTACTTCTATTATACCCCTTGGGCAATAGGCTTATGATTTGAGGAAAGCATTTTATATCTTTCTTTATGATACTTCATTCAGAAGCTGTCATGTAAATTGCCACCAAGCGCTATAAATTGGATAGCTAGTTATCTAAGTGACAGCATATTCTTTGTTCAATACTTCGCCAAGAGAAACCAAGCACGGACCATTACCAGTGGTGCTCGCCGGAATTCGTAACAGGTCCTTTTCTATTGATCTTTTACATCTCTAATCTTACCGAGATAAACGATTATATGATACACTTCCATGGTGCAGGTTAGTATTAGGGTAAATTCTTGTCGATGCAAATTTGCAGGCATCGGCGGAAAAAGCGTGCTTCTCTTCCTTTCTATTTTTCGTCCCTTACTGTGCATTCTTTGAATAAATTGGAGTCTTACAAACGCCATTATGGTACTACTGCTACTCCGAAGCTTGCTTCTCTCACAGAAGATGTTATCAATTATATGGAACTTGACAAAGTCTCTTTTCTGTCCAGCTTCTCGTCCGGTTCTCTTCAAGACTCTTATTCCTTCTTGCGTTCTCTTCATTCCAAGCCTGAGCTCCCCAATTTGAGGTGGAACCTTCTTTCTGCTCACTCTGACCTGGAGAAAGCTGATCTNCACGCGAGTCACAAGTGAAAAATTGGCCATGATTTCAAGAGGTCTCACTAAAAACTGAATATCTATAACTGTTTTTCATCTTTGTGGTATGTTCTCAGAAGCTGCTGAACATTTTTCCAATTTTTCTTTTTCATCTCACATAATTTGAAGTTGTTTTCCTCAAAATTTCTCCAAATGTCACGCGAGTCACGCTGGAATAGCTGATACAGAATTGAAAAAGTATTGAAATTATGATGCAATTTTTGTTTGCAATTGAAGCAAAATTTATTTTTGTTACACTCTGTATGAACATAACGTTTAAAAATGATCCTTCATATTCCAACAAATACAGTTGTGTAAATTTAGTCAAACCAAATGTGAAATCAATTTTTTAAGTAATTGCATGAATCGTTAGCATTAGTAATGGCTTCCAGAGTTGTATTCAGGACGATATTTGACCAGCCTACCTAATTCTGAAACTATAGACATTAACTCTGACAAAAAATATTTAATACATTTGATTTATGTAATTGAACAACTATTAATATCTTGAAAGCAGAAAAAATTACTTTTGGTATTTAAAAATAACACCATGCTGTTTAAGAATAAAATGTTTAATTACTTTCTGGGTCCTTAGATACATAATGGCACTCCAAGCGTAAAGCTAATCCTACACCCTACATGTGAACTTTTGTAGAATCAACACACTCCTTAGGATTGACCGTAAATAACTTTTACTATCACTTTTCGTAGAGTACAACCGGGATTTCCTACTTAGTAGTCGATTCCAACTATCTCTTACTGCTCGATTAATTAGACTATGTATTCTGCAATAACTTTAATCCGAAATTCGAAGGTAATAACCAAGTTCTCTTTAGGAGCAGAAGATATCAGAGTCTGAGCCCAAAGCAGTGCCATGCAATCAGGAATGAAGTGGTTACCAGCAGCGATCTCCAATGCTATTCCATGGTTTGTGACTCAAAGGAACTAGCTCAGTGAACACGGTGGTTGTGGGAGTGATCCTAATGGCGCTTGCCCTATTCGATTTTGTACAATAATTGCTCTTGTTATTACGAGTATTAACTGGAAGTTCGCAACATTGCCGCTTTCGCCTCTTATAAATCTTACATATAGATAACCCTAAATATAAATAGATACATGGCGCTCGGTACATATGAGCAATTATTGTGGTGACAAGACAACTGTCATTCGATTACATCTCCAAAGCCATAATCATCAACAAATGTAATAATATGCTCGTAGGCATTTCCTATGTTTAATAGATAGGTTATGTTTATTACCGACAATAAATTTGGATCTAAAATAAAAAGGGTTAGCTATCCAGCTTTTTAGAATGGGGAGGTTTATTATAAAGTGAAACGATCGATAGGTAAGCTAAACGAAGAAAAACTCCTATGCCTAGCATTAACCTAAAGACACACTTTCACTAGACAGGGTAGAGCGGTAAAGTTGATGTCGAGTGTAGATTTGAAGAATGCCTCTCAACCGACCGGTAAATGCAACGGTGAGAGTCCCTGAATAGCTACTCGTGTGCCTGAACATTTAGCTTGCTATTGTAATAATAATAAAAGCTGATACGAAGCAAAGTTAAATCCAAACGATTTATTTCATTAACTAATAGTAAATTTCATACAGTATTTATAGAAAGACTGTACAATGTTAACATGCACCTGTTATTTCTGTGCTTGTTAACTCGTTCATTAACCTTGAAAAAAGGTGTTATTAATTAGCTTCTGACGACAGGCACGTTTTCCGTAACATAACTTATTTTTACGAAAGACTATAAAAAGCATAATCAAAATATATAAACATCTTTAATTTCTTTTTCTTTTCATCGTCAACTTTTTATGCAGATTGATGCTGATTATGCCACACTTTCTAAGTTTGAATATATTTGTCTAGAACAAGAACATTGCGATAATACATTTATCGTGCATTACAAAAAGACTTTAGAACAGTTATGTTCAAAAATATAAATAATTAAGATCATCCAAATGAAGTTGGAGGGGGGGGGTACATAGAGCAGTATGTGAACAATCTACAAAAGCTATTAAATTTACGCAAATCTACAAAGATTTTTAATAGTCTATGTGCAATAGAAATTCTAGACATAAACAGTTTAGAGAATGCAATGCTTTACCACCATCAAAAGGATACGACCATGTCTCTCCAATGAAAGAAGATTTGTGTTGGAATTTTACAGTTTAATTGAAGAGCGAAATATCACGCTAGAATCGTCAGTAGATTCAACAGAAGAAGTATTGCAACAGACTTCACCAGAACAATCAGCAGTTGAGGAAACGCCTGAAAATGACGCTTCCCCGGAAAAATTTGAATTTAAAGATGCAGATTCAATAATATCAAAAATTCTCAATTTTATAACAGCAATATGCTAATGGCACAAGCCTGTTTACAAATAATTATTATATCTTGTTTTCGCCACAAAGGATGCCCAAATGTAATAAAGAAGAATAGATATCTGCTGATAAAGGTGCTGCTAAAAAGGATAATAGAATATAATACAAGTGTCATAGGCGGTTTTGGAGACAAAATTAAATGCCCGATGTGCAATTCTCCAACAAATACAAGAATTTTGGAGGGTATTTAGAGAACAAACACAGTAACCATGATGCAACAATGTGTCTCAAATCATTACAATTATTTGAAACACACTCTTCTGTTTGTAAAAAGAATAGGAAAGTTCTTTTACGTGAGCTGAAGAATTGTACCTTTTGTAAAATTGCATTTGTCAGACTTGATTATCATGTCTTTGATGTCAAAAAGAATTTTGTGATTACGACAAAAAATTCGAAAGAAAACGCTGTTCGAATAGTAAATTGCTGATTTAAATGAGTAAGTGTATGAAATTCGATCCCAAAATGGCAAATCCCTCAAACATTTTGGTAGTTGACGAGTATATGGGACTACTAAAAAGTTCCTTATGAAGAGTATGACGAATGCAAGGCCAAAATTTGTGTTTCAACATGTAAAACATTGCTGAACAACCTCTTGCAATTTAATAATGAATCTGTTTTAGTTAGTAAAATTGGCGATTATATGTCACAACATAAAAATCATTAATTATTTAGAGAGTTGTAAAAAGAAAATTAAGTGGTGGCCAGCACGACGCTATATTAAAACAGTGAGAGAGGAATTTTCTTTTTTTGTTTAAAAATGATGCAATTTCTTAAAATGATAAAATGATGATACTGGAGGACTTACTAAAGTTCCAAAATCGCATCAAGGAGAGCGAAAAGAGCAGAAAAATATTGTTAAATCATCAACAATTGATAAAATGCTGCCTTTCTACAGTAAACACAGTCCGAATTCTGAAAAATCCAGTGAACTTATTGCTTTAGAAAAAAGAAGATGTCGCTAATGATTTGTTGCGTGCTGCAAACTACCACTTAATAATACTTTCATATTTAGTATCGTGCGGGAGTACCAGTCAATATACAAATGTCTTAGCTCAATAATGAGTTGATCAATATATTTCTAAAAACAACAAAATGCCAACCTTTTTCACAATATCTGTGCAACAATACAAAGAAAAGAAAAATTGTGATGCTCATTTGCGATTTCCAGTCAACATATTTTGTTATTTAAGACATATTTAGAAAATATTAGATCCAACTTTGTTGCATCAATTCCTGATACATATTACACAAAACGAAAAAATCTGAAAATGATTACAGGTGGTCAAGAAATTCGAATAATCACGACCACAATTAACAAAATATTCTAAGAAGTATTGTAATAATAATGAAAATCTGGTTAGATTCGTACAAACACAATGGCACTGGTGCAATCTCAGTCAAAACCAAAATCGAAAAAGGAGTTCCGGAGATAAAGAAATCTTTTCATTGCACTCCTTCTGATTCCGCTGATCCAGGTGATAAATACTGGAAGATCTGCTCTCTTTTGAAAATCTTTCACGATGCATGTTTATCAAACTATCAACCTTCTAGATGTGTCTTAGGATGAAAGTATAATAAAATATTACGGTCACCATTCCCTGAAGCAGTTAATAAAAGGCAAACCAATTAGATTTGGTTACAAACTCTGGTGCCTCAATGACCCATCTGGCTACTTAGTAAATCTCCATCTTTATCAAGGCCACTCAAAGTACGAAAACGTTGAATATGAGACAAATTTTGGAAAATGTACCAGTCCACTTTTTCTTGATGACCATCAGAAGAGAGATCGTATTGCTCACCAGAAACTGCACGTCTATTTTGAAAATTTGAAGAGTTGAGATCGCGTGGCTATAGAGTTACACGAACCATTCGAGCCAATCGAATTCCAAATGACTATCCAGTAACTGTTAGCAAAAAGATAAAAGGGTCTCGTGGAGACATTGAGCATGCATCGGATAAGAATTCTAATATTGCATCAAATTGTCACGCTGTTTAAGCCCTTGGTCGATGTAAAGCGATGGAGTCGTGTTGAAAAAAGGAAAATCATAATTTCGTCCCGCAAAACTATTGCGAATTATAACCGATACATGGGTGGCATTGATAGACTTGTCCAAAATGTTGCTCTATACAGAATTAGCCTGAGATCAAAGAAGTGGTATTGATCTATTGTAACTTGGGTTTTCAATGCTGTAATCAACAATGCATGGTTAATGGGAAGATCGACTGGTATAGGTATGTCACAGCTCCACTTTCAGCGATCAATAACCGAAACGTACAGAAGGAGACACTCTGTTCCTCCAAAATCAGCCGGGCGCTCACCTTCGGCATTGTTTTCCCTTCAAGATTCAAGAGTCAGCAATGACATTCGATATTACAGAACTGATCAGTAACCATGAGTCTTCAAATGCAAGGATTTTGAAAGGCGAATATATTAACTTCAAAATGAATTTAGGGATTATTTAATTTGAAATGCTGCAAAACTAATTTTTTGATGCTATAATAAATTTTCAATAACTATCACATGCATTTGAAATGTACAAAGCTTTTGCATCGTTTAGCTGAAGTTATATTGTTCAGTTTCGTAGTAATTACAAAAATTAAAACACGATATTTATGCAGTCAAGGGGTGAAAATTAATACTGTGTTTTAAAAAATGCATGCAATGGCAACAATATTTTAAATGGTTTCTGCCAGATGTACTTTGCAATGATAAAAATATTGACAACAGAATTTATCATATATTTGAAAATATTCCAAATATATTTAGACTTAGAACAGATACTGTATTTCTTCTAATTCCTGAAGTCAATTGAAATAGTCAAAGCAGCGATATTGCGCATGTAACAAGGTGACTTACATTACGACTAGAATGTCGAATCTTTCGCAGTTCCGACTTAAGTTCTTTGGTAACAGCAACCAATGAAGATATTGCTTTTGTGTTAGCACTAATTGCTGCGAGCATTTGTTCGTCAAAGCATCTTGAATCCTAAAAAAACTAATTTATAGCATACTTCGATATTCAAAAGCATTCAACCATTTCTCGATTATTGGAATTAAGTGCATCATGAGAAGTCAATTGTGACATTCGTTTTGTTGGAGTTGGGCTAGAGCTACATGTATCACTGAGAATACCTGCATCCTAAATGAAATATAATATCTTAAACAAGATATGCAAGAAATACACTATCAACTGAGTCATTCAGCCTACTGAGAGGGTGACTTGAATTCACACTGTTATCCAAAAAGCGCTCCAATTTTATTCGCTTGGCTGTTACAACCGATTTTGTTCCTAAGTATAGATAAAAAATATAAATGAAATTATTTCATACCAGCACAAACTAACTTGGCATCATAAACTCCTATTTTTATTATATCTCCGATATCAAGACAAAGCTTGTCATCATCTGACAAATATTTCGGCCATGCTGAATGTGAAATTCCAATAATATCGTAGGATTTATCAGCATAAAAATAAAACAAAAAAAACGCTGATGATGCAGTCATTTCACTAAAAACAAGCATAATCAAGTAGATACATTTTACTATTAATGAATATAATAAATTATTAATTCAATTTAAAAAAGCAATCAAAATAAAAAATCAAATACGCATCATTATTGTGATGAACAATTGCAAAAGCCTCCTAAACTTACATATTTGCCTTTAAGGCCATACTACACGGACAACTTTTGTCGACAATTTTTGTTGGTCAATGAAATTCGTTCGTGTAGCACCTCACTTCACCAACTAAAATCGGGAGCAATTATCTAGACTAAAGTTGTTCGTTCGGATCAACAAAAATTGGACAATAAGCGTTGTTCGAGTAGCACCCATTTTGACAACTTTAGTCGTTAAGTAATAAAATGACAAATGTTGTTCGTGTAGCATGGTGCTCTGACCAACGTTTGTGTCGGAGAAGTAATTCTCCAACTTTCTATCAGTTATCTCCTTCAAAGATAAGATAATTTTAAAATATAATTGTATTTCTTTCACAGTATATTTCGACTGTACAATTTACAATTTAAATGTAACTAGTGTAGAGAATTATATTAATCATTACATGTAAGTTTCTTTTGTTGAAGTAACACATGTTGTGTACATATTTCTTCTGTATACTTGCATATCAGCGTTTAATTAAAAAAAACAATAAACTCATTAAAAAGAATTCGTTGTAGTAAACAAAAACAATTTGACTTTGAAAGTAAACGAACGATGATTATTAGCTACATGTATATTTGTATCAACAGTGCAGGAAATATTGATGCTGTTTAATTTTTAGGCCGATTCTAGCGTGATAAATGCATATGATCAATAAGAGGAGGTTATTACATAATAGATTTGTCATGCATAAAAAATTTCATTTGTCAACCATGGCCCACTGTATTATACAGTGGGCCATGTGTCAACCAATTCTATAGCATAGATCGAAAATGCGTATTTGAAGTATTTTATTAGGGTTAAAAATTTGCAAATTTTGTTATTCAAGAATAAATTATTTCAATAAAGAAATAATTTATAGCTTAAAAGTCTTTGCATATTGCAATATCTTATTCAGAAATATTTTAATATTATAGTTGTACTGCTGTTACATGAGCAATATTTCTTAGCTCAATCTTTCTGCACGGATAAGATATTTTTATATTTCCTTAATAAATATTTTATAATGAAATAACTGAAATATAAAAAGTCGTTGTTACACAACGCTAAACAACCAAATTTTATCACTAATTTTTATTGCCAAGGCCAAAAGTTGTTCGGTCGTACGACAGAAATTGGTGAAAAACCTTGGCGATTAAGGTTGTTCGTGTAGCATGGATTTAGAATAGTACAATGCTAGAGAATAAACAAATAACTTATAATGATATAAAAATCTATTTAACAAACAAAATAGTAGTTCAAAGTTCCAGTCTAGTCATAAATTCTATAATTTCATTGTCTTTTCGCAATTCGAGATACATGTTTAGTCTTTTTAGCCGATATGTCTTCTATATTTCTTTTCTCATCTGAAAACATTGAAGGTAATCCGCGATCAGATATCGATTAGCGCAACCTGAACAAGTCACAATGACAACGCCTTCGACATAAGCCTGTCTAGAAATTACAACAAAGTAAAGATTTCATCAGTGTATTCTTGTTTTTCTAAATTCCCTAGTACACAAGCGGCATTATGTTGAATAATTATCGATGTTATTGATTGATACAGAAATTCTTTTGCTCGTTTATCGCCCGATACATTTACAAGTTTGTCTCCTAGATTTTTCAAAAACGTTTCGTCGAAAGTCCACAATTTCCTTGAGTATCGAAAGCAAGGGGTTGGCACAAGTAGCCGCTGTTGGATATTTCGGTATACTTTGCAGATTTTCATTCCTCGGCCTCTTCGATGTGATTAATGTCCCGACAAATGCGACTAGGCGCCAGTGAATGCACAATGGTGACGTCCCCCCAGAGAGACCAGGGTATCAAGGTCATTCCGCCTGGTCGTTTCCCATCGCTTCGACATAAACCTGGTGGCTCTAAAACAGAATTGTAACCGGTAGTATCTTTTGTGTGTTTAAAAAAATCATTAAGGTGACTATATCGGCTAAACCTGCCAGCGCTCTTCTTGCAAGATAACCCATGGGTGCCAAATTCATCAACAGGTGTTTCACATGAACAAATGTTTTTCACAAATTTTAGAGCCCGTACGTAGAGCAAAACTAATTCTAAATTGAGTGCCAGTACATTTTAAACCCAGAGATTTTGATGGCAGTGCATTCAACCAGGAACCTTGAAATTGGCCTTTTTTATTGTATTCGTTGCATCCGGAAATGATGTCCCTAAAAATTTTTTCATGTACCGGTTCCAGCCAATCCTTTTGAAAAGGTGAGTCACAGGGTAAAACAGTGGAGGTCACTTGGTTTTGCCATGCACGAAGAGCTGAATTAGAATAAATGCCGGGAAGTGTCTTGCCATGCAATATACTGCTTATTAGCTTGAAGGATCCAGTCACAGACGCTAACTAAACTGAAGAGGCAATATTTACAACAGAGGGGATAGCCATTCCACTAAGTCGTACGAGTAGCTGTATTTGCATGGAAGAGAGAGAATTTAACCCAATGTTGCATGTCTTTTTCAAACATTCAATTAGACATTGATCAAATTTAATTAAAATTTCATTTTTACGAAAACAAGTAGCAGTCCTCAAAAATAGTTCATCTTAGGCACATGCAACCAATTTTTAAAAAGAAAAAAAGCATAATGTGTGCCAATTTTTTCCAAATTTTTAGCCAAATTAGAGAAAGTATTAAGTTTTTCTGATAAACACTTCTCAACAGCTTTGTCACCAATTAGTGCCCCAAGAATCACTAAGTCCTTTACTTCGGTTTCACGTACGCCAGGGCATACTTCGTCGAATTCTTGCATGATTTTTTTCTTTTTCACATTATCAGGTGAACCTAAAAAGACAATTTCACACTTGCTAGGGTTAACAGATAGACCAATTTTTTCGATTCCGATAACATTAAGGAGCAATGACTTTTAGATAATTGTCTGCAAAGTTGCCGTCATCAAGGTACCAAACCTTTAAATCACAGGAAAAATTTTGTATAATAGAATTTATGATATCCGAAAAAAGAGGAGGACCTTCAGGATCTCCTTGCTGAACTCCCGCACTAGATAAAATTACTAGATCACCGAAAAACAGGTATGAATTTTGCCCATAGGCGTTGTTAGTATAATTAAACATAGCAGGATACTTTTCGTGAGTGGTTAGAAGCATTTTTGCACGGTCAATACAATTAAAAGCATTTTTGAAATTAACTTTGAAAAGCACAAAATTATCGTCATCAAATGGGTTTATGTAATTCCGAGCTGCATGAGCGGCTGATTCACATCCTTTCGGCACTCCCTATCCAAGTTGCACATTTTTGTAGCTTGCAATACGTTCATTTTTACTAAAAAGCCAGCACATTTAGACGCTAGGCGTCTGAAAGTGTTTCCCACGGCAATAGGTCGAACTCCTCCGTCATTTTTACTCAAAGCAGTAAAATTAGCACCAAAAAACACTGGTAGCACACAAACAGGCACAATACCGTGAAGAATGATATTTACAAAATCAATTATTTTTTTGTATCAAAATTGATGCTACTTCGCCATTTTTTTAGTGGATAAGATCTTTCAAAATTTGGGGCTTCAAGCCGTCAGGGCCACCCGCAGAACCAGGAGGAAGATTTAATAAAATTTTTAACAGCCCCAAAATTTATTTCTGCAGAAGTTTCTAAATTTTTAAAAACCCTCACTGAATTTTTTGAGGGTGCTTACTGATGGCACTGAATTTTTTGAGGGTGCTTACTGATGAGTTTGTTGTAAACATCCATGTTACACTCAGCAACAGAATCATCGCTGCTAATAATACGAACAGCCCCTTGAATTTCACCACTTTCAATTTTGTTTGAAATCAGTCGATTTTGCGAAATATCTTTTGATTTCTTTGGCTTATGTTTGTTTAAAGTTTCATAAACATCCACAGGGAAGGTGAAGTTCTTTATTGTTTTATTCAAAATATTAGTTACATTTGCTTTATTTTTTTGGAACACTCGTGTAATTTCAGTACTTATTAGATAAAGACATTAACTTTTGCCAATGTTCATCAGAGTAGGGTGTTTTCGAAATATCGTTTAGGCATTTTATGAAAAGTTCAGCCAGGCATTTCCGAGAACCCTTTGGTACTTTATTTAAGGTAGGCAAACGGTGTTTTACGAAGGTCAAAAAAAGTTTATTAATATTTGGTTCAGAAGTACTTAGCTTTGCAGGATGTGTTATCAGAGAGAGAACGGGTAACTACTGTGTGAGTCCCGTACTGCCCAGAGCCAATGTGGGATCTGCTGTATGACTCCCGTACTGCACAGAACTTAACTTTGAAGGATGTGTTGTCAGGGAGAGATCGGATAACTGCTGTGTGAGTCCCGTACTGCTCAGATCCAATGTTGATTCGCATGAAACACAGACAAACGCCCGAAACCAGCCGCCGGCACTCTGAAGCCCGCTATATTTCACGTACACATACCCGCAGGAAGAGCACAAGACACCTTCTCCTCTTAGACTTCTGTTGCACAGGCTGCAGAGTTTTTGTTGGCAATGAGCCTCACTCATCATTCATCATAGCTACCAAAAACTGAATCTAATTAAACTTTTAATAAAACATATTTTGACAATATTCATTAGAATATATGTATACAATAAGACTAAAAATACTTAAGTATATTTCACATTTCAAATATATTAATTTCAATAATTTATATTTATGTGGCTGATGAAAATTTTAACTTTAGGAATTGAGGTAATTCAGGAAAAATTGAAATAGCACTATTGATTTTAAGCGTTCGCGTTGTAATTCAGTGTCGAATAAATAGAATTTTGTGCAAAAATACATTTATAATTATTGGGCCAACCAAAAGGGCGACAGGAGAGAAAAGAGTGAAAACGGCGATTTAAAAATAAAAGGCGAAATTCGGTAATTTTGTTTAAAGTTTAAAATCCACTTGAAAATTTTACCTTCTACATGCCAAATAATTGATAATTTTCTAATATTAACGTTCTAGAGTAAACAATAGTTGATAGACTTCAATTATTGCTGCTTAGCAGCATAGTTAATTGGCTAGTCTTATCATTTGAGTATAATGATCAGTTACAATTTTGCTAATGGATTCTTTCTACTCGAATGATTTCCTATCACTAATTTATTGCTTACTATATTTTGCTCATTTCTCAATCATGTATCGTGAAATTTGAACTATTAGATTTAGAATGATAAGTATGGACAATCGCAGTTGAAGAAAACTAAGGGCGCATGCAGCAAATATCCCAATGAATTTGAAAGAAGAGAAAAATATATTGCAAGCTTTGTCGCACAACAAATTCTTCCAAAAAAACACGTGTTGAGAAACACCGAACATCCCAGAGACACAAACTGCAAATATCCCCCTCCACAGGTTACGTCATCCAGCAATTAAAACACTATCTGAAAGGAGATGATTTGATTGTCTCAGTGAAACATCTCGCCGAAATGCTGAGAAATCATTGCATCAAAGGAAAATGAACGAGATAAGAGGCCTGTTGAAACATCTAGACACAACAATTTTTGTGAGGAGAGTTCAATTCGTGATACCAAAATGTGTATACGTTTTTGCATAATGGAAGAAAATGAAGGGCAGATATTAACAAAAGTAAAGGGCGAATTGTGGTTGTCACATTAATGATATAGTATAATTTAGACGTTATACAGCATATTTTATTTATATATAAACACTTGATCTGCCCTACTAACAAGGGTGTCATGCATTAACAAATATTTGTATTCTAATATAAATGAAGGTTAATTAATATGCTCTATTAAAAAATAAAATGGACGTTCGGAAATCGAAAGATTGTGACCGATTGGCCAAGTCAAAGAAAAAGGTTAATTGCAACTTAAAAGTGCATATAAATACATAGTTTTAATGAGTGCCAGCCAGGCAAGCAGTTGCTTGAAATCTCTCTCTGCCATTGCATTTTGGATCAGAAGGAGGTTTGAGAAGAGATATTTGAAAACATTATTTGGTTTATCCATCAATAATAAAGTTCTTCATGAGGTCCATGAGTAATGTCATTTCTGTAAATAAAACTTTTCTGACTAGGCTCAGACAATTCTTCATTTCACTTTCACATTGTGATGAGTTGTCAGAGAGAATTGGAATAAGTCAATTGCAATAAAATGATGTAGCCGATAGTCACAATATTTGAATAAGAAATCACCATCATAGTTGTATGGAAATAAAAAAACCTGACTCGGTGCTACTGCTATATCACTTAATAGTAACATTTCAAAGGAAAGTGATGTATGATTTGAAGACTTTTGTAGGGAGCTGACAATACTTTTGAGTAGACTGAATAAACAGTGTTTGGATAACTTTTTCTCATTAAAGTGAATGCATTAGATGGATTTATAATGTTATTGGAGGCCATTGTTTGACAAGCGAAATCTTCAAAGGAAATGATTGAATAAGTTGACGAGAGTTTTGACATGCCTAAGCACAATAAATTTCTCTCTCAACTCATTGTATTCTAGAAAATGCGTTTCTAGATTTATTTTCAATTTTTACAATTCCATTAAAGCTAAATATATCCGAAAGGAAAACCATGCATGTCAGTGTATTATTATTAATTTTTCGATTAACAAAAATATAAGTTTTCTGCAAACGCCATTGACGATGTAAGAATAGAATGTTTACGGTAGAAAATTATACTTTTGAATGTCAATAGAAATGTGTATAATGTACATACTGCAATATTGATTACATTTCTTACCAATTTTTCGATCATTCGAGGTTGAATTCATAAACCCTGTGTTAAACAATGTTTCAACAAGTATGCTCATCAGATTAGATATCTCAAAATGACTGCAATCTTTAAATCTGTTCATTGCTCAACTCCAGGATGTTGTGGAATCGGTTTAGCAAGGAAATTATAAGAGTTAAACTATATTCATTTATATTTTGTAACCTCGATTGAGCTAATTGCCAAGTAGCGGTATTAGGACGGCATGGAATAAGGGTGTATAAACATAAATGATTGACGATGAAAAGCTAACATGGCTTAGAATTTGTTTTGGGGGAAGCCAGGAATAATTTCTTTGGCAAAATATTGGATTTTGAAATCAAGTTTTTGAATATCGGATATCGCGCTTATTTCAGTCAAAAATTGGTAAAGTTGATAAATATTGTGGAAACTGCTATAGGCAACAAAAAATGACGAGAGGGGTAGGATTGCTGCTTAAAAATGATTAGAGCAACCAAAACACTAACTTAAAATATGGTTGAAATCAACCTTACCTGCTAAATAGTAACTTTTTTAACCAAATAATTTGAAATACTACTATTTGTAATTGAAAAATTTGAAAGAATATCAAGATAAATTTGCACAATCTCAAGTAAAAATGTTCGTTCTAGAAAAACTTCTATTGCAGGCATCGAATTCTTCATAAATGCTTAGCACAAATTGATAAACCATATTAGTTTGGATATTGCTTTAAGCCAGGGAGTTCTATCTCAATCTTAATCTTTTAAATTATAAATTTATTATTGTTACTCTACTTTTGGCAATGGGGATTTTCACTAAAATTTAAATTTGAATATTTTTCAGCCAAAAATGCTTAACTTAGTTTAAATTCCTTAAAAATAAAGAACCAATAAAAATATTTGCTAAATTTTGCAGAAATTCACTGTCTCTTTCTTGTCAGGTGATGTCACTAAATAGATTTTGCAGAAACAGAAATTCATTAATTTTTGCTTGCATTCAGAAATTTAGAGTTGTGAGATGGGTCTGTCTCTGTCTCGCTTCCCCCAAACTCACTTCCCCCAAGTCTGACGTCACAAAATATTAAATACCGTTAGAGACACCATTTCAGGGAAATTGTAATTATATTTTTTAAATAAATACAGTGTGACCTCGCATATTCGTGGTTCGCCTTTTGCAGCCCCGCATATTCACGGGTTAAGAAAAGTTCCAATATGTGCAAATCTATTATGAGATAACCAAATGTGCTTTTCAAGTTATTCAATTGCATCATTTAAAACTTTGTTAGTGAAGTGTCTTTTCCTCCAAAATCAAGTTCTGCAAAACTACGGAAGTTAAGATCGAGATAAAATTGACTTATAAATTTGTTTTATGATTTTATTTTGGTTTTTATATGCACAATATATTATACTACATGAATGAATTAAATTTTTAATCATTAATGGCCTAATCATTAATGGCCTAATCTGGGCAACAGCTGTTACTGGAAACCACAACCTTCGCATCCAGGTTAAACACAAATGTAAACATCACAGAGATCAATGCAATAGGCTAGGCTACTATTTCTATTAAAATACATGTATAATATTGAAGTAAGAAAATAAAATATGTTTATATTATCATTACAGAGAAATAAATAACCATATGTATTATTGTAAAATATATAACCATATCCAATACTGTTAGATTTTTACTGTATTAATGAGCAGAAGTATCTTTAGAGTGTTTGGGAAACATTTGGTAATGTATATAATATCATACATATACACTTTAAAACTGCATCCAATATTCGCGGTTTTTTGCTATTCATGGAGGGGTAAGGAAAGTAACCCCCATGAATAATGAGGTCATACTGTATATATATTTCTTTAAAATTTATTTTGATTAGTTTTCTATGTAGTTAAGATTGCTGAAATACGGAATTACAAGTAAATGGTGGTAAAAACGTAAGTTTGGAATATATTGTATTTTAATTGGTGGTAAAAACGTAAGTTTGGAATATATTGTATTTGCTTGTAATTAAAGAAAAAAATATATCATACATTACAATTTAGCACAAATAAATTTTGGAATTTCAAAAAATTTGTTTAAAGTTGGTTTTTTGACATCTTCAATTATAATCAGTGTTTTCTCAGATATTACCAATATTATTTCAATTCGAATTCTACAAGCACTAGCTTTTAAAGAGTACAAGATTTTTATTCTATAAAAGAAAATTCAATTGAAGTCACAACATAATGGTTGGAACACGAAATTCAAATGATCAGAAAGAACTCATAATGATGATAAAGACGGCCATATCAGAAGCAATGGGTTCTATTTCAACTGATGTTGCAACACTGAATAAATGCGTCGCCTCAATGGATTCAGTGATTACAGAAATGAACACAAGACACTGTAAAGAAGTAGCAAGAAACAGCCAAATGATAGATACACTAACTGTGAAAATTAGAGCAGTAGAAGAAGAAAATTCTGCGCTGAAAGACAAAAACTGCAAAATGAAGGAAATTTTAGATGGTCATCAAAAGTTTCTAGAAGGTGTAGACACAAAAACGCATGCTTCTAACTTGATTATCACTGGTGTAAGTGAGAAGGAATCTATAATGCATAAGAAGGACGATGAAGGGAAAGTTGCTGAGATTTTTCGTAAAATGGGAGTTGACGCATTATGTCTGGAAAGTACTCAAAGGATTGGTAAAGAATCTGATCAACCTTGTCCTATTCTTGTCAAACTTCATTCAGGAATACAGTGCAAAGATATTTTATCTAAATGACCTGCACTTAAAAATCTCCTGCGCCATTTGATAAGATTTCCATCAAACTGGATATCCACCCAGCAATATGTAAAGAAGAAACCCGCTTGCAGAATATAGTGGAGTTGGAGTAGAAGAAGAAGGCAGAAAACGCTGGCATTGAGATTGAGTATGATTGGAAGAATCACGTCGTTAAGAGAGATGGATTAGTTATTGACTGTTACTCCCTGTATTTTTAGATCTTGCAAGTGCTCCAGAACATGTACATAAATATAGTCGTCATTATCTTAGCATCTTATCTTGGAACATTAATGGTATAAAGAATAAAATCAAGTGTTCTTCAGTATTAAATATATTAATAGAAAATGATATAGTGTTATTGTGTGAAACTAAATCTAGAAATTTTCATATCCCTGGTTTTACTTTGTATAATTCTTCATTTGGACCCAAACATAGAGGTGGTGTAGTGATTGCTGTCAAACATTGGTTGATACCACACATATTAAAAGTAAGCAATCAAGAGTTTGAAGAGTTGTGGATTGAGTTCAACCTTTTTCTTGGTGTTTTGTTTGGTGTCTGTTACATACCACCACAAGAATCGCCATACTTCCATAAATCAATGTTAGCTAGCCTCATGTCCAGCATATCTGAGCATTCTTCGTCCTGTCGCAAATGTATACTGTGTGGAGATCTGAATGGAAGATATTCTGATCTTACTGCTAAGCTACACTCTAACCTCCAATTCACAACAAATCCGGACACCAAAGTGAACAAAAGAGGAAAAATGATGATAGACATATGTTTGGAAACCCATACTGCAATTGTGAACAACTTCATGGAATTCACAGGAGGCCTGACATACAGGCAAAAAGAGAGATGGTTATCATCTATTGATGTTTGCATATTATCTACTTCACTTCTAAACCAAGTTAAAAATTTTCAAGTACATCAAGACCTCTCACTTCCGTCTAACCATGCCCCCCTCATGCTGCAGATAGACTGTAAAAAAATCTCATCAAAAACACTAGCATCAATACTCAACCATTGTAATTATCTAGGCTTTTACTCAAGCAATAGTGAACACTGCTATAAGGTCAAGAAATGTTCTCGACTGTGGCTGATTGACCCTGATTTACTTAAGAATGCATTAAGTTTGATTATCCCACCAAGTGTACAACAGATCACGTCATCCATTGAAGCGGAATTGCTTTTGAATAATGTGTCGGATAGTATAAACAGAGCTTCAAAGGAGTCACATGCGATGGTACAGAACGGCAGAAGTCGCAGGGATACCGCAATGAGCTGTTGGAATCAATTGCTCCAATCAAATGACCACAAGCTAATATGGAAATCTATCAATTGGAAAGGTACTATGAAATTGCTTAGTCATCAATATGAGAACCGTCCTACAGATATGGAGTTCCATGATCACTGCACCAGATTGTACAATTCCCATGAGAACCTCCTAGAACCTACAACAGATGACTTGCCATACATTCCAATTTTAGATGATGATATAATGATAAGAGAAGTAAATGAAGTTACTGAATCGTTAAAAGACAAAGCTGCCAGTGAAGATGGTCTGTACCCAGGTTTATTACATTTCCTTCCTATGTTGTGGATGTATTTTCTGCTAAACCTATTTAACATTATATTCATCTCAGATATCTTTCCAGAATCATGGGAGTCGTCTAGGATGACAATGTTATTTAAGAAAGGTAATCCGCTTGATTGCAATAACTACCGTGGTATAAATGTGTCGTGCGTTAAATAAAGTATATGAAACTATTCTTACGAGACGATTGGCAATGTGGTATAACGTGTGTTCGGAGCAAACAGGCGCTCAGAAACAGAAAGGATGTCTCGAGCAAATCTGCACACTTCGCCTACTCATAGACCATGCAAGGAAATCAAAAAAGCCTTTATTTCTTTTGTATATAGATTTCTCCAAGGCCTACGATAAAGTTCATCGGACAAAACTATTCAATCTATTGCGATCCATTGGATGTGGACCAAGAATGTTATTGGCTCTTTTCCGAATTTACCGATTTACAAAGTTCATTTTAGGAACAACGAGTGTCGATGCCACACAAGGTGTGAAACAAGGGTCCCCCACATCGTGCATCCTTTTTGTGATTTATGTAGATGCTCTAATTCGTCGTCTTCGTTCTCTATGTATTCTCGAAGACTCACTACCATGTCATTCTCTTCTTATGATGGATGATACGGTTCTTCTTGCTCGTTCACGCCAGGCTTTGTTAAAAAAATTGAAAGTTGTTGAATATGGGATGTCTATCAATTATGATAAAACAAAACTCATGGTGATAAATGCATCACAGGTCCATGACAAAGCGTCGATTCCAGTAGATCAAGGCAATAACATCACCTACTCATCATCCTATACATACCTTGGTGTCATTTTCAGTGATACAGGACGAACAATTTCTGATGTATCACAGCACATTGATTTTACAAAGAAAAATGTAGTAAAATATGCTGCTTTCATAAATGAGAATGCGGACATGCCGTTCACTATGAAGAAAATGGTTGCTGAGTCAGCCTTATTGTCATCTGTATTGTATGGTTGCGAATCTTGGTTATCAGGTGCATGCTATAAGAAAGTGGAAAGAGTATATATGAATATAGTAAAGATAATGTTATCTGTCAGATCATCTGCTCTGAATATCCCCTGTCTTGTAGAAGCAGATTTCCCCTCATGCCGAACGCATATTGCCACAAGACAACGCAAGTGGTGGATGGACCAGCTTCAACGCCAAAATGCCCATGCTCCACTCCTATTTTCACTAGAGTTATTTTGAACTGTCAAGCCTCCAACATCTACATTTCTTGATAAAGTAATCTTAGGAGAAGTTCCAGTGTCAGACAACTTCAAGGAAAGCATATCAAACTCAGATAAGTAAAAAATTATTACATATGCTCAATTCAACCCGTCTCTGAAACAGCCAAGTTTCTACAAAGACAATTTGGTTCAAGAGTATGCTAGAATTAGCACCACAAGAATGCGTCTTTCGTCGCATCAATTACGAGTTGAAACAGGTCGATGGTCGAGGTTGGAGAGGCATGAAAGAGTGTGCACTTGCGACAACTCGTCTGTCCAGGACGAATTCCACGTAATTTTCCGGTGCCCAAAGACCCAACTAGTTACCCAACAGTTGCGTAATTCAACCTCTAACCTCGGATCCCTTTTTGATAATTTTCCCTCCCATGTCATTACAACAGCTATTCACAATGCACTAAAAGCCTTTGATGCATAATTTCGAATTAGTACAACACATTATGGACCATTAGATCTTACTTTTGTAAATTATATACATATTTACATAATTTTTGTTCTGGAGATGCATGCATTAAATTTTTTGTTTTAATGGTCAATAAACCTATCTATCTATCTATCTATGTAAATATGTTCTATAATTATAAATGTTGAAGTTCGCCATTTGCATTTAGTAAACATTTAGCAGTCCTTTGAAAATCTGTTTAGCTTTAAAATAGAAATTTAATTATGTTCATTATTTTTTAAGTTTTCATTTTATTGTAATATGTAATATTTTTTTCACGT
Organism: Hofstenia miamia; assembly: GCA_900660155.1. Lineage (NCBI taxonomy): Eukaryota > Metazoa > Xenacoelomorpha > Acoela > Hofsteniidae > Hofstenia > Hofstenia miamia. Next base: position 150,016 of record CABFPE010000841.1, read on the forward strand.
TTATTCATTATTTGTTTGCTAATTTTTTATTATATATCTTATACATTTCCTGATCAGCTAGTATTAGTTGTTTGTGCTGGAAGACTATTCTATTTTTTTTATAACTTTGAAAATGTTGAATGTAATTTTTTATGTGTATTTTACTAGAATGCAGAATTAGCCTGGCAACAATGAGTGGGAGTCAGCTCTCTCATGACACCCCTGCCTTTGAGCAGTTAATACTTGAGTATATTACTTAAGGGGGACCAGGAATCTGAAAGATCATAATAATACTTTACATTGGTTTACAATTTACAAATACAACTATCCAGAAAATCAGATCATTAAGATTTTGAACAAATTGCTATGTATCTTATTAATACAATGTGCCTATAGCAATAATTTTCCCAATATTTTATTTACAATAAGCAGATTTGACAGTATTAAAACCTGTAAAAACCTGTAGTTCATTTACAAAAACAACATTTTTGTTTTCTAAACAAGCAAACTATTTAACCCATATTGATAATACATGTGGAAAATATTAAATGTAGAAATTAAACAAAAAGAGATTTGATAATAATAAAGCATTTAGAATTTTTAGACAATAATAAAAAATGTATTGACTAGTGTACATGTTATAAACTATTTCACAAATACATCTGGAAAAATCTTTAAACATAATTTAAACAAAAAGAGATTTAATAATAAACATTTAGAATTCTATAGATAATAGTAAAAATACATTGTCTAGTGTATGCATTAAAATCAAATTCACCATTTTTCTGAAATAAAAAAACTGATAATTTTAAGTGAATGTGGTAAAGCCCACATTTTTTTTAAATAAAGACAAAAACACATATATATTCTAAAAATGTTTCATTTATAATAATGGTAAATTACACTAGTAAATTTTGTTGATTTTATTAGTTTGTGATCTGCATTTGATGTCATCAGGTCAATATGGATTTTCCTCATTTATCACCATGTATCCATCATCCAGTTGTATGCCACATATTTTTATCTAATTAAGGATTTAGTCACTGTGTTTTAAATATATTGAAATTAGTAAAAATTAATAACATTCCATTACTAATCAAATTAATCTCACAATAAATATGAATACACCTGAATTTTGATATACAGTCAAAACCGGTTTTTTCTTACACTGGGTTTTTCTTACTTTCTTATTTTTCTTACTTTTCATTCATGCAAAAAATTAAAAATTCATCTTTTACAGCTTAAGTCAATTGGTTTTTTCTTACTTCGGTTTTTTCTAACTTATCAGTTCTTTCTTACTCTGTTATCTGCTTTAAATGAAAAAATGCATTCAATTTGAAGTGAGTTTTTCTAACTTTTTGGTCTACTATTTTCTGGTCATAAATTCATGTTAGAATAATTGTCTCTCGCCTTCTCATTGTCACCACCAAGGTCAGATTCCACAGAGGTGAAATGGCCTCACCCATTCATATGTTAGAAACATGAGATACTGTTATTGTTGAATGCTGACTCATTCATTTGGTTTAAAGCTAAGTGACGATGCCTGGCAATGGGAATTTATTACAATAGATTTTAACTTGCAAAATAATGTTTTCTAAGTTGACGCTATTTTAAGCAATTATCTAACGAGTACTGTACAAACTTTTATCCACTGATGCTGACTCATTCATTTGGTTTAAAGCTAAGTGACGATGCCTGGCAATGGGAATTTATTACAATAGATTTTAACTTGCAAAATAATGTTTTCTANCCTCAAAGGAACTCAACTCAGCTATTATTTTGGAGGCAGCCAAACAGGCTGCTAGAAGACTCGGACGTGATCCTGATGCGGTGAATGATTCTTGGGTACAAAGATGGAGAGAACGCCATGGCATTCGTTATTTGGCGCTACATGGCGAAAGTGCTGAATGCCCGAATTTTGAAGACTGGCTCAACGCTATTCAACCAAACATCACGAAGTACCCGGCTGACACTATATTCAACATGGACGAGACAGCACTGTTTTGGCGAATGCAGACCAGCAAGACTTTTGTTGGACCTCAAGAACAAGAGCCACGGGGAAGAAAACCCATGAAAACGCGAGTTACATTACTCATGGGCTGCTCAATGGCAGGCGAGAAACTGCCTCTTCTTTGCGTTGGATCATCAAAAAAACCCTTGTTGGCCTATGGTTGGAGCGAGAAAAGCTGCGCCACCCCTGAAGTATTGCTCATCGAGGAAAGGATGGATGCCTACTGCTCTTTTTACTGACTGTTTGAAAGACCTTGAACTAAAGTTGAAAAATCGGAATCAAAAAGGTCTTGTACTGCTCGACAACTGCCCCTCACACAGAGGTTTCGAAGAGATATACAATGGAGTCAAGACGAATTTGGAAGTTAAGATGTTGCCTCCTAACACATCGTCCAAATTGCAACCTTGTGATCAAGGAGTTATCAGATCGCTGAAGGCACACTACAGAGGAAAGTTGGC
>CABFPE010000841.1:153688-169115 GCA_900660155.1 Hofstenia miamia
CCTGCTGTGCCCCCTTCAGTCTCTGAGTGCCTGAAACTCATGGATTTGGTGAGCAAACGCTTTATCTTAAGCTCTGGCGATGAGCCAGTTTGTGTCACAGACGTGAAGCAGGCCCTGATGAGCCTGCCAAAGTCCCAATCGCGAATCACAGACTTTTTTGTTCAAAAATAACTCCCTATAGACGTTTTTTGTTTGAGTTCGAAAAAAAGTTCTTTTTCTATAACTATTGGTTTTTTCTAACTATCGGTTTTTTCTTACTTTTTTTGGTGCAAAAAAATGGTTAGAAAAAACTGGTTTGGACTGTATTAGCAAATTACTTCCTGTGAGTTGTGTATGAGATCCCAAATCTCTCACTAATTAAAGATGTCCACTATCTATTTTCTTCATAATTCATCATCCTAGTTTTATGCCAGTACATGCTTTATCCCATTGTGTAGTGTGCAATGTCTGAGAAATCTGTGTGCTGTTTTCTTCTCTTTTATGTGTTACCATGGGAATTCATCAATTGAGATTGAGAAATAACGCAAATTATTATACACAGCAGTCTATTTGTTTCACAGATAATCACAAGGAACTAAAAACAGGTTTTAATTTAAGCAATAATAATAATTTGCTTTATCTCAAAAATGTTTAAACCATTTACACTAGTGGAGAAGTAGCTTTTTATTTTGTAATGTAGCAATGAAACACAGATCTTTTTCATCAGATGATAATTACATTGTCTTGAGTTTAAAACTAAATCATGTACAAATAAACAAAATATTAATTAGATTATGCCATCTTTTGCAAAATAAATTAGATGTAGGGAGCACTGGAGGGAATAGATTTTTTTTAGATGTTGAGCAATGACAGAAGCAGCACTTTTTTCTTCTGGTAGAACAGCAACAGACTAAATGTTTTAGACCAAATCAGCATAGCAAAATATATATAAATAATTTTCTTTTACCTTATTTATTGTATAAGCCTTGTCAACACCCAGGAGACATTCTTTTATCAGTTGATAATGGAAATCTTCTATTGAACACACAGGGATCTAAATAAACCATTAAAAAATATAATTAATTTCCATTATACTGTTTTATTGTATAAGATTTCATCAACCATGAGGAGACATTTTTCTATTTTGTGGAGAATATATTGTTTTGCATTATTATAGACGCTAAGCACACATGTAAACATTAATCAAATAAATAGATTATACCATTTGCAAGATAAATAATACAAATACATGAGGCATTGTGTGGGTAGTGTTTTAACCAGAGAATTTTGAGCATTGAGAGACAGGTTTTTCAGATTTGAATTATTATATTGTCTTGTTTTTAAAGCTAAACCATATACAAATAAACAATGTATTAATTAAATTATACCATCTTTTGCAAAAATAAATTAGATGTATGGGGAGCACTAGATAGAATGGATTTTTTCAGTTGATGAGCAAAAATTCATCAGAGGGTAATAAACTGTCTTGTTTAGAAACTAAAATTCACATAAATAAACAGTAAATTAATTAGATTATAATGTTTTTATTAAATTAATTAGACTTGGGGGGCAATGGAGAGAATGGACTGTTGGCACAGGATAATTACATCATATTGAATGGAAACTAAATTTACATAAATAATTAATATATTAATTAGATTATACCATCTTTACAAAGTAGAAAAGTGTACTCAAGGAGCATTGAGATGGAGCCAGTTTTCTTTTTCAGTTGACAAGCATCAGCAAATTATTCAAATGGAGAATTTTCTAAACAAAACATTAATTTGTAACATTTTTGATGAGAAACATATGTGAAGAGATATAACAAAATGCGTGGAACATGAAGAATGGAGCAAACTTTTTATGTCAGGCAATCAATTATTCAAATGCAGGATTTCTAAACATGGAATTATTTTTATAATAATGTTGATCAAAAGCATACACATTGAGGGATATAACAAAATACACAGACATGGAGAATGGAGCAACTTTGTACATAAGGCAATCATTTAAATGGAGAATTGTCTAAAAATAAAATTATTTTGTAATAATACTGATAAAAACATACATAGAGAAATATAACAAATTTGCATGGATATGGAGAATGGAGTGAGCTAGCTATATATAAATATGGGGAATTATATCTAAACACAAAGTGTTAATAAACTAAACAAAAATTCCATAATTACACTATATGAGGACTTGAAGAAAGTATAGGAGGAAGGTGAAGAATAAAATGGGAATTACTATACACCAGAATCTAAAAACATTAATTAATAACATGTACAATATAAATTTCCATATATCTAGGCAAAGGCATTTTACTCCACCACCAATTAGTGTAGAACTGCTGGATGGTGAATTAATCTTTTTGATATCTAAACAAAAATTTTAACTTTATAAACATGTGGAAATATTAAATTACATTTATGTCCATATATCAGAGTTTCTATGCTATTAACAAGATAGCACTTGTTATCATAGCATGACAGGCAAATAAGGTTTGAAGTCTCCACACTAATTTAATGTGTATGTGATCTTATCCCAGGCATTAGTCTTTGAATGATATGCTCTTCCAACAGAATAGACTTGAATATATCAAAATTCCTTGATTGTTTAACTGAGCAGATTACACCATTTACACTAGCCATGTATTTGATCTAGTATAGTTTTGGTTTAATTGTCACAACTTGTGATAAAACCCCTCTGCCAAACTCATCCTTTATTTTCAAATATACTTTTTTATTTAATGCACTATATAATGGTGAACTTTTAGAGTAATTGGAAAACTTGAAATGGTGTGAGAGTGGGCCTAGCTCAGTGTATACATTCTCTGATTTAATTTTGTACATTAGAGAATCTGTGTCAGAATACAATAGTGTAATTCAGTTCTTAAATGCAGGTTTCATTCTTTTGTAATAGAACTTAAACATAATTAATTTCAATAGATCAAGTATCCACATACCAATAGAATTGGGTCAGTCCCATAAAATATCTTTTTAGCTCATCATTACTTGGACCAAATCCTCATTGACAATGTTGTATGACTTAAACTATGGTTTCTTTATTAATTTTTCTGCTGACTCCAAATCATGTGCAAACTTTATATTTATCCTCTTTTTCAAGTTTTCCATAAATTTCTCAAATACTGCATTTGACATTAGCTTGTAAAACAACTTTTCAAATTCATTTCATGCAGCCTTTCCCTTCTCTGTGTTGAGTTCAATATAGGGTTTCAAAAATGGTGCCTGTTTAAACTCAAGGGCTTTGTGAAATTTTGTGATTATCAATCTGCATTCAACATAAAACTATAATACCTCACAGTGTAAATGTAATTTTCTTTATTATAAAACATTTGCACTAGTTTGGGTATTGGTGTGAACTTTATTTTCAACCAGTTTTTTATTTTGAGTTGGTATGGTGATAAATGTTTATCTTCTATTGTCATCTTATGAGGAGCCAGGGGGAAATCAAAGTGATCATTGTGTAAATGTTGTGGGTATTTGAGATTGACTTGCACTAAGTATCCAGTCTTTGAATCTTGTGGCATGGACAATATTTCATCAATACTTGCTCTATGCCAGGCCAGCCCACCTATAGGGAGGCTTAAACTCAACATACCCAAGTATAGGGCATTTGCATCTGTATAGATTCCATATGTAGTCTCTTTCTTGGGATTATAACCCTCCACTAACAGATTGTTTGCCTTAAAAAATCTATTTGAAAATGTACTGCACATCCCTCCACAAATTCCATCTATTATAAAATTCAGGCATTCCTCAATGTGTATTGGGTTGAGAGAGATACCTCTATACTTTAGCATCATGTGCCAACTAAAATTTGATAATGTGAAAAGTGGGCATGGTCTAGATTAAATGTCTCCATGCTCTGTATTCTAAATTCATGTATGACATCTAGAAGTTATAACATGTCTGATATCAGGTAGTTATTGTGAAACTGCTTAAAATGTTTGCATCTGCCCAACACCCAAGAATTTAGCATTCAAAATCCAGCTCCTCCTGCATCTCTCCAATGCTCTAAATCTGGTAGCACCAATTCATTAAATATTTCAAAGCTGTCAAACCATGTGTATAGAAACACCCCTTTTCCTCTAGAGAATGCTGCCACCTTCTGTTCCCCTAATCTGGCATTTAAAAAATGTGTATTTTCCTGAACTGATGTTTTTTAGGAGTTTTAACAGATTTGTGTGGCATAATCCCATGTGTGATCAAGATGAGAGAAAGAGTGGGAATGATAAGATTCAATTGTAGTAATAATTAATTGTAAATACATGGTTATTATACTCTGATTATTTGTACAAAATTATTAAAAGCAGTATTTGATAATAATTTGCTCAGCAGTATTTTGGCCAAAATAATAGGACAATAACATACACACTAATTAATGCTGACATGCATAATTAACTGCAGATGAAGAAAAAACCAGGAAACTATTAAATAGTCAACAACATCTAATAACAGGTACTAGCTGAGTGTTTGATTGTTTGCAGCTATTAGATATAAATATGCAGTGATTGATATTATTTGTGACAAAGAAATTTTACTGGATTTACTTCTTTATTTTGTCAGGTTATTTAATACTTAAATGGAAAGCTAAATGTTCAAGCACTAGAGTAATCCTACTGTGGTCCCCAAATACACTTAACAGAATTCTGGAGCAGCCTGCACATTATAGCCCTTCAAAAGCACAGTGTGGCTAGTAGCTGTAGATTTCTTGATGTGCTTTTAAGTTAAGAATAGGGATAGGTATTTTTATCTGTTATAGCTTTCCTATTGTTCATTCCTTACAGATTCGTATTATTACTTTTAGAAGAACCATTCATTGATCTGAAATGCTCTACATTTATTATGTACATTTTTGTACATCATATTTACTTGTCAGTAAATTTGTGGACTATCAATTGAGCTATGAAATAGTTTTATTGTAGACAGCATTGATTGTTCACATGTATGAACATTTAACATGTACTTTTATATCTGTAGGGTTAATATATGTAAGGCAGAATAACAAGCTAAAGCCTCATGGTTGCATTCATTCCTTTTACTTAGATAGCTATAATAACAAGGACAATCAATGCACTAAATTAATAAGTTATCATGAACACACTATCACTGAGGCAACATTCCACACACTGAGTAAACCATTGGTTTCCACTGTCAAGTTCAAGTAGAAGCTGGAGCTGTCACCAATGAAGATATCTTCTAATGCACATTGATCTGCATCAGATCTCAACCCTGTATACCATCAACTGCTCTCAGTCTAAATAAACTGTTGTTAGTTCAGCATCTAGGAATGCTAATGCAAAATTAATTTAGTTAATAAGTTACACAACAAAGTAGGTTGAGAGACTTCTGGGATCTGTCACACAGTACATATTGCATATACCAAGAGAAATGGATAAGCAAATCTTAAATTACATTGAAATCAGTGCTGGCACAATTCTACACATGTGGCTATGAATAAGTAACTATCTAAAAACTGGAGTTACTCATATATTGGTTTGTAATTTCCATTTTTATCATTATATCCATCTACAAGCACCATTAAACTTAGTGAAAGAAACTCCTCTGTTGTACATGGAACACATGCCACTTTCTCTCTAATTTTTTTAGCAAAATATGCATTTTGTATTTACTTCCATTGTGCATAGAAATCAGGGTAAATTGCAGACTATGATTTAAAATATTACAATTGTTATGTGCCATGCCTCTAATTTTTCTGATGAAATGACAGTGGTCTATAACTCTTACATTGGTATTTCCAAACACGTTTTTACAGAATACACATTGGGTTGCTGTTGACAACATTGTTTTTGCTCCTCTTCTGTTATTATCAATTCACAGTCTTGCTGCTTAACTTTGTACAAATGCTTTGCTAATTCACACAATTGATCAAATGCCTCTTCCATGCAATTATCACCAGATATTACTTTGCAGGATAATAATTTGTCAATGCTGCTTGTTGCCACACAAACACCAGATGGACTTTGTTCAATATTTTGTGTTGTGTAACTTATAGATGGGTTTGGCTGAGCACTATGCACTTTTCTCAATATTGCTTAATATCCAGAGTACCAATGATAGGAACATAATTTTGAGCAGCATATGCTTTAAATTTAATCTTGTCCCCCAGATCTGGAAATGTAATGTTGGGCTCCATGACTCCATTGCATTTATTCTTGTGCCTCTCCAAATTTTTTTTTGTTGTAAACCCTGATAAACATTTTGAGCAGAAAAAATTGTGATTTCTATTTTTAAAAAATCTTAGACATGTGTTCAAATTTGTGATTGCTAGATAGCAGCTCTTTTCACCTTCTTCTATTAGTAATAGATTGACTGTTTGCTGATGATGGTATGGAGACATGTATGCAGGAACAAAACAATGATCATTTAGCAAATATACATTTATGTTTATAGAGTTCCATGTTTCAAAATACACACATCATTAATTGATAATGGAAACATTAGACCCTTGTACTTTTGTGATGTTAGAAATTTGTTCATTCATACAATTTCACTCTGGTTTTTAATTTTTGGGTGGAGACAAGCTAATATGCTATACACAAATATAGGTTGGATTGACTGGTTTTTGGATTTACCAGGAAAGTGTTTCTTTTAAGGTAGTCCAGAAGTGAAATATAGGATCCTCCATGTGATGGTGGGTATTTGGACACTAGCCTGTAAAAATTGTTATTGTTTAATCCAGATCTAAACACTCACACAGGGCTGCTTGTTGGGTGGAGAATAGCAACTTTTTCTTCATTATCTTCCTACTGCTTGACCATCTCAATTTTGCAGGTTAAATAATTTTTCACAGAATAATGCATGTAAACCTCACTTGAAATTACTTGACATATTGTCCCATGATGGTTAGAGAAGGCTTCATATATATCAATCAAGTTAAGGTTATTTGAAAGATAGTTTGCAAATGCATATTCTGTTCTATGAATTGTATAATCAGTATTATTTGAACCTGGTTGTGGGGAAATCTCATTGGGATGGTTATTATCAAAATGTATGTGAAGATCTTAGTTGTTGGTGTCTGAGGCATTATATCAAAACAAACTGCAAAAATACTGCAATTTTGTCTTTGGTCTAAAATAGACCATGTATTAGTAAAGTGGGAAAATATCAACTGAGAAATTTTTTTTTAATAACATGGATGGGATAATTTATGTTTTGACATGCATTTAATTTTTTAAAAAATATAATCTGCAAAGAGAACAAATATGTATAACAACATTATAGGTGAAAATTTGCAATGCATTGTAATTGGTAATAGCTAGATAAAAAATCATATAATATGCATGCATTATTTAAACAAAACTAAATTAAGCTAAATAAATATGTGGTAACAACTCACATTATTTAAAACTCCTTTAAACAAATTACATTTAACTAAATAAATAAGTGGTAAAACCTCATAAAATGTATTGAGAAAATACTGAATGTTTAATTAGGCAAAAACAAAGCAAGACACCTTTTAAAAATAATTATGCAATTATTTAAAATACACAGAGAGAGATGACAATCTTATAGCATGTTAACTTAATAAACTGCAAATGAGGAGACATGCAATGTTCTATAATGAATGAAAAAAAGAATTTCCTTCCATCTTTTTAAACTTGGAAAAATGAGCTTTCACTGAAAATGGTAATTTGATGAAATTGATAGTGTATTGTAAACATATATAAAGCACATATTCACTAAGATTGGATAATACACATGCATGTTTAAATGAAATTACATTTAACAAATAAATGAGTGTGAACATTCTCCAAGAGTATGGATTTAGAAATAATCTCTGTTTGAAAAGTAAAAACACACATGTCTGCATAATTTTAAAAATTTGTTCTAGAATCAATAATAACACCAATTTGTTTTTGAAAAATACATCTGCAATGTTTTAAAATGTCATTAATTTAAAATCAGTAATTGTTTTCACTGAAATGGAAATTCCAAAGGTGTTTTATTTTTTAAAAAAAATGAATAATGCCTAAGAAATAGACCCATTACAATTAAAAATAATTATGTTTACCATGCTTTAAAATAAAAAAAACATAAATGACAAGAGTACTGGATTATTTAAATGTAAAAACTCTATTGTGTTTTTAAAACATAAAAGATGGCAAAAACAAATTCAACAAATGCATGCTAATTGATCTACTCACATAGTTGGACTTGAGTTTTGAGGCATAATTGCAGTGTTGGGGTCACCAGCAAATCTGGTTTGATTATCATAACTCATCATAATTTCTTCAACTTGATTTTCAAAATTTTGGGACCATTCATTGAATTTTTCCAAAGGTTGATTAGGCCATTTTGGGATATGATCAAAACTAAAAATATTTGTTTAATAAAATGAAAAAACATACATTACACATTTTTTTTGATTGTGAAGCAATTTATGAATATAATAACTTGTATCATAAAAATATTTTGTTTAATAATACACAATAATTGTTTTTAGATAAACAGAAAAGGTAATATAATGACTCACATGGTTTTGTGAAAGGAAATTTTCAACTTGCTTTTATAAAAGTTGTTGTTGATAATTTAGTCATATTTGGTGTTCCAACCAGAGAGAAAATTGCTGACATTATTGAAAGACATTTTTTAAAAAGTAAAGCATGAATTGAAAACAAACTGAATAATCAAAATTTGAAATGAAAATGGAATTTAAAAAAATTCAGTTTTGGTAATCTAGGGTTTATGATTGGATGAGAAAACAATTCAAATATCCAATTACCAGAGTTACCAAGATAGTAATGCTAATTGACTTTGAGGGAAATGCTTTATGTAAAAGCTATCAAAAACTATTTTGACATGTTGACAGGTTCTCTGAGAAATATTTTTAAAAATGTTTTGCTAAATCTCAACTAGCTGATTTTGTGGGGAGTTTTAAATGTAAAAGCTTTAAAAATGCCAACTTTTCAGGTGATTGACAACACTAAAGTAGGTGGTTAAGCTTCTCATACTAATTAATTTTCTGAGAATTTTGCAAAAATCTCTGACAGGAGCTTTTACCTTAATTTTAGGGCACTCTAAAATTAATTTGGTGCTATTCTTTTAATTAATTGTTAATTTTGTCAATTTTTGATTATTTTGAACCTAAGTTTCAAACTTGATGATTGTCCCCTTGGAGCTTTTGTATTACGTGTAATTACTCAGTTAATCTGCAAGGGAAAACTAACTTTTGTAAAGAATGGTAAAAATTTACCTACTCTTGTATAAATAGGGCATACTATTGTAAGCAAACGTCAAATAAATTTCATTCTCACTGGATACTGTTTGCTTTTCATTTTTATTACATTTTATGAACCTTTTTAGCTTTGGTATGTATTTGATAATAATGAACTAGTAAGATCCAGTGATAATGTAGGAGAACTCCTCTGTGGCTGGGGCAATAACTTGCTCCTTGACAGATGTGAGCCTATATTGTGGTCACTTTAGAGCTATGTATAGGGATAGGAAATAAAAGAACTACTATCTATTGATTGAACATGCACAAACTAAAACACACCTTGAATATATTATGCCATTGGCAAACACAAATACATGGTAACTACACATTTATTAATATCTTATTACATGAGCTGAGTAGATAAACCCAGAGATAATTAATTTGTATTGAGCTAGAAATTACAACTTGAGAAACACAATTAGCACCTTGGATTTGTAGGGATGGATTCAAAGGCTTTGCTTTGGGATGATGCCATGTGAATTGGTTGCTACTTTAACCATCTTGGAATTACTTTTCTTTTCTACAATGAAATTGGTGAATTACCAATCTTCTATTGTTTTGTTGGAGCATGGGATGCTCTTGGCAATGGTAATCTTCTGCAACCTTTGTACTGCTTGAGCTGCTAGAAGCACCCCATGATTCTACACTATTGGTATATTTTGATTTTCCATCTCAGCAATATCATTGGGACCTTTATTGTCAGTGGTGGTTTTTACATTAGTAGCTCCTTTCTCATCATTCTTTCCTGTTCTTTTTTAGTACCTCTTGTTGCTTCAGCTCTCACTTTTGTGATTGTTGCAGGATAGTTTGCCCTATATTGTGTAGTACTGTCTTGTGGTTGGACTGTTTGTTTTGCTGTGATACATTCTACATCAATTTCTACCTGATTTTCAGACTTGACAAAATTGTCTAGTTCATTTTCAGGGAATGCCTCCATGTATATGTATTTCAATACTAATTTAGACTGTGATTCTGATAAGGGCTCTTGGGTGCAAGTGGTGAACCTAAGTGCTAATGTAGAATTGCTGGGGAGCTCTGACTATGCCATTGGTACAAGGTAACTCAATTAATACATAGAAGGTTGCAAAGGCTACCATCATAGAGAGTGACCCACATTCCAACAGAAAACAGAACATTGGTAGTTCACCAGTTCAATAAAGAAACAGGAAATATTCCACCAAGGATTTTTCTCCAACAGTGACCAATTTGCATGGCATCACACCAAAGCAGTATCCACAAATAGATCTAAGCTCACCAAGGTGCTAATTGTGTGTCTCTAGTTGTTAATTTCTAGCTCAATTAAAGCAGATCTAAATTGTTCTTATTTCCTCAGCCTATATAAATAAATAATAAATATTGCATGTAATCACAATGCATTGTGTTCACCAGCAGTATATTATCATCACAGTGTAAATTATTAAGTGCAATGTATGAATAGAAATGATCAAATAAAGTTATTTCCCTATACATAATTGTAGCTCTAACTTAATGCAGTAGCACAATTTGGGCTGCCAACTGTTAGAGAGCATGTTGTCACCCTAGACACAGTGGAGTAATTCCCAAATTGTTGTTGGAACTTAGGCAATAATTATTTCACAACAATTCATAAAAGAATCTAAAAGGAGTTAGCTTAATAAATAAATCAAAAAAGATCAAACATGATTGAAGTGAGACAAATTATGTTGTGTACTCACTACATGTCTCTCAAGTATTTATAACAAACCAAGTATTATTACCTGCTTGGTTTTTACAAATTTCACATTCAAGTTCCCTCACAAAATTATAGAGTGATTACACATTTATCTAAAGCAAGGGAACAGATAATTATAATTTTGTATAATTGCACTAGAAAACTTGATAGTGAAGAATCACAAAGTCATAGTGACATAACAAACTAATCTAACTAATTATAAGGCAGTATTTAGCACTAATACAATTGGCAAATGATAAAAATCAAAAAGGGGCCCTCTGTGACTCAACACACCTCCCTTACTCAACTAAGTTTGCAGCAGTAACTATACCATGGGACCTGAGAGTAGTTTCTGGTCCTCATCCACCATTTCAGCAGGTAAGATGTCATCCCAACTCATGAATTCAGTATGTCATGGTCATTTCATGATTTGCATCAGAGCCCCTAATTGTGTTACTGTCTCATTGCAAGGCAAAAGAACTGGATTTCTGGTAAATGAGCACTGATTGGGCAGTGTTGCCAAAGATTGTTAAACCTTCTAGAAACACATCAAAGAATCTTTTGTCTAAACAGAGACCTTTCAAAGCAATCATCAAGGTCCTTAGAGTATCAGTGTCAGATGTGTGGGTATGGTCTGCACTAATCCTTGTGTTGGAGTAAAAGTGGGTAAAGACATCTCTCAGGGAACCCATTCTAGTTGCGTGGTCCATAAGCAGTGAGCAGTATTCATTCACTTGTTGGAGCATCATAGCTTCAGGATTGGAAACTTTGGCTCACAACATTTTTGTGATAATCTTGATTCTTTTTGTGACATTGTAGTAGCAGGTGATAGTTTCAATGTTGTCTATCCACATAAGGTTGCTTACTGCTTGAAACAAAATAAGGACTCAAGGGTCCCATTGAAAAATCTTCTTGTGAATTTTCTTGAGTTGGATAGCTAGAGGTTGGCCCTTCTGAAAAATATCTTTTATGGTGGGCTTTCAATCAATGAAGACTCACTCAGGATTGCTGCCAGAGAGTAATTTATCACATAATAAAACCTTTGTTCAATTTCAACATGCACCAATAACATGATTACACTGTGATGATACTATACCATTGGTTAATGTGAATGCGCAGCAATTACATGCTATTACATAGTGAGATGAGAGATAAGAACAAAATCAAGACTGTTGTATTTGTATTGAGCTAGATAATAAATTATAAGACAAATAGGATAGCACTGCACATTCAAGTCACAAACTACCTTCTCTTCAGGTAGCACTTTGGCTGGAAGCAATATGAATTGGTCATCCTGGATGTTTTCTCTCTAAACAGTTCTTGTAGAATCACGGGTGTGCTCTGGCTACTCCAGCAGTACTGAGAAACTCAAAGGTTAGCAAAGGTTGCAAAGGCTACCATTGTAGAGAGTGACATGCAATCTAGCAAAATTAGAGAACATTGGTGGTTCACTGATTCACTAAAGAAAAACAGAAACTATCTATTGAGAATAGATTTCCTGCAGCAACCAATTCACACAGCATCATGCTGAAGCCATATCCATGAAGCCCTCCTTATTTGCCAAGGTGCTAAGTGTGTGTCTCAAGTATTAATTTCTAGATTGAAAAAACAATTTAGTTCAGAGTTCTATTATCTCAGCTCATGTAAATAATGAAACAAAAAGGCAAGTAGTTACCATGCATTCACATTCACCAACTGCATAATATATTTGCAGTGTGATATTTTAAGTGCATGTACAAAATGAAGAGATCAAAGTAAAAGTTGCTATTCCCTACACCTATATGTAGCCATAACCCAAAGTGACCAAGATTTGGGCTGTCATCTGTTAAGGGGCTAGTTGTGACCCCAGAGACAGCACAGTGTCTCCCAAAATTGTCACCAGATCTTAATCAAATGATGTCAAAGCAGGAATAAATTTTATTGTGCATGTGCTAGAGGCTTCTCACATATTTATAACAATTTTGTGAATTATTACCTGGTATATGTTTACAAACTTTATATGAGTTCCCTTGCAAAATTAAATGAGCAATAACATATAAGATAGAATAGAGGAGACAAATAATAAAATGATCAAATAACTGCACTCAAAAATGGAATAAATTGATACAAATAAATTGATAGCAACAATCACGTCTCTATGACTTAACACTATTTTTAGAGTGCCAAATAATCAAAAGAAATAAAACCAGTTAAAATAGGGGCCCTGAGTGACTCTACATTCCCCCATTGCATGGATAAGTTTGAGGTAGGAGCTGGACAGTGGGACCTGAAAATAACTTCTGTGTCTCCTCCACCATTTCAGCTGCCAAAATGTTATCCTAAGATGAGACTTCAGCATATCTAGTAATTTGCATTAAGGCCTCCCTCTGTGTGATGGCTTTGTTTTGGAGGCAGAAAAATTCAATTTCTGGCAGGCAGGAGCTAATCAGGCAGTTTCATTGCAAGTTGTTAGGCCTTCTAGTGAAGGTATCATAGAAGTATTCATAGAGCTGAAGGCCCTTCAGAGTGATCATGAGTGTCATGAGTGTGTTGGTGTCAGAAGTATGGGCGTCTTCTACACTGATCTGAGTATTGGGATAGAAGTGTGTGAACACCTCTCATAATGATCCCATTCAAGTAGTGTGATCCATGAAGAGTGAGCAGTACTTGTTGACTTACTGGAGTGTCATTTCTTCTGGGTCAGTTATTTTGGCTTGTAACATAGTAATGATCTTGATTCACTTAGTGATGTCATAGTAGCATGTTAGAGTCTTGACATTGTTAGTCCACATCATGTTGCCTGATGCTTGAATAGAATAAGGAAGTATGGATCTAAGGTAGTGATCTTGCTTTGAATTTTCTGTAATTGAGTTGATGTTGGCTGCCCTTTCTGAAAGATGTCTTTGATAGTTAGTTTCCCATCAATGTATATGTGCTTTGGATTGCCAATTTTTATTAGGGTGTCCCATGTCTCCTTATACTCTTTGGTCTGTCTGGCATTAGTGATCTCAGCTGCAGTGGACACATAGTTGATCTTGTCAGAGAGATGGGCAGACACCTTTTTGCGCCCTTTCTTCACTCTCCAGAATGATAGAATTAACAGTGTCATCAGACATGGTGGAGGTATGCAGAAGAGGTTGTTCTTCTCAGCATTTGTCTTGACTTGGTCAAACTCAACCTTCTTCTTAAGTGTAGCTGTTCCAATTGTGATAGGGTAGTTAACCATAGCTTCTTTAATTGAGTCCCAAAACATACTGCATAGTCCACTTTTGAGATGCAGAGGTGAGACATAGTGCATTCTACATCCAAGGCTATTTGTTGCCCAGGTGATTGTAGAAGCACTAGTTCTTCCTTTGTGAATATTTCTGTAAGGCACCATTACATGATACCTAAGATATTGTTGTCTCTATTGCTCTTGGTAACATGGTTGGCAATGGAGAGTTTTTCAGCAAACTCATCTGGGTGGTGCTTGATCATAAGGATGTGCTTGTCTTCAGTAATGGACCAGGCAGGCATAGGTATAGAAGAGGTTGCTGTGCCAGAGAATTTCTGCAGATTAACTGCCTCAATAAGAGCCTTAGTGCAGGGTAACACTTTGATGGCAGAAGAGGATAACAGTTCTTCTTCTCAGTAAAATTGTTCCAGAGAGCACATAGCCTGCTCAATTATGGTGAGTGGAATAATCTTGCTATCCTTTGCAGTGTGCCTCCTGGTCTCAGCAATCTTGTTGTAGCTGCTTTCAGGGTAATTCATTTTCTCAAGGTTAAAGAGGTTAAAGAGTCTTAGTGTGCATGTTGTAGTGATTAACTAGCTCTAAAAACTGTTGCATGGATCCAGGTTCTCAATAGATTAGGCAGCTTGTGGACAGTGGTATGTATTCAGAATCTAGCAAAAGGAACTTTGTCTCAGCAGTGGCTCCCCAAATATACTTTTTCAGAATATTAGAGAAGATGTTAAGATCAGATAAAGCAATGTCAAGGCAGTTTACTATCATTTGTGGTGGAAGGTGCCCTAATGGACTACTCATGCTGATAAGCCTTGTGTAGCATCTGCTACCAAGCTTTAACAGAGATTAAATCATTGTTCCTCATTATATGCAGGTAGGGATGTACTTATGTTAACTCTTTACTTGGATATTAGATACATTTTGTTAACCTTTACTTAACTAGAGTAACTTGATACTGTTTAGGTATACTGGCATCATAGTTCTGCTCTGTGATCTGGCTATGGCCTCTGGCCAACTCCAATCTCTAAATCAATCCACATGTATTTCCATCACCAATCAAGTAGTTCCAAGTCTCAGCTCAATGATGTTCTTATGTGTTCCCTATCCTAACTCAGTNCTCAATGCTGTTTGTAACTGACTTAAACTCAATTTGTAATGTGTATTTATGTTACTTCACAACCTTGCAATGTCACTAGCTGCTTAATAATGATTAATTTAGCCATTAGTGAAAACTATTGGCTTTAATTAATTTAATTAAAATAAATTACATAATAACTTGCAGCTTCCTA
>CABFPE010000841.1:189899-203275 GCA_900660155.1 Hofstenia miamia
GCTGCTTTTATACTTTCATTTGTAGCTTACATTGTCGTCTTGCTGGTGGTTTAACTGAATGTTTCTTCTGTAGGTTTGCTGTTCTTGGCTGTCACAGTCGCCATGTAATATCCTCTACCAGGCATTATCACTGTTTATCTACTGTTACTTTATAATGTTAGCTGTGTTATTGTGGGCAAGGATTTACTTGTTGTTACTGCTTGACTAGTTTCTTCTGTTAACTTATGTAGCCTAGTATTTACTGCTCACTTTTTAGGTAATGAAGCCATGTGGTAACCTCTATAATGATCTCCTAATGGGCATCTGCCTGAAGCAGATCTCCACATCCAGTTTCACCATTCCATCCAATGCTTGAGTGCCACTTCTCAGCTCAGTCAAGATAGCTTATGTGTACCCTACATTAGCTCAGTGCTTACTCAAGACACGACACTGTGTGAAAGTGTTATATCTAATTGCAACCTGAACCGTTACTAGTTGTTCATTAATTATTACATGTAGCCATTACCAAAATATATTGGCTTATTTAAATAAATTCTTTTTGAACAACTTCCTAACCTACATTTATAATTTACTACATGTATGGTCACTTTATAAGCAATTATAGGTCCTTAATTTGGATCCAAAATAATATTAATAATAATTCCTAAGGTTCGGTAATCCAACCATTTGCTGATAGTTAATTATCTAATACATGTAGAAGTGAAATGCTAGTTGGCTAATCGAGAGAAAACCCCTACACCTAACCTATGTGCACTTTCATGATCTGGCACAGAGACTCTAGAATCATTCCCTGTGATGTATCCAGACCACTACTAAACACTGCTCAATTAGCTCAACATCGTATTAAGTAATCAAACTGTTAATATGAAACAAAATATGAATTCCAAAGTAAAATTTTTTATCAATTTTATACAGTGTTTTAATCTATTTATAGTAATTCCAAAAGAAGTACCTGTTGATTCAAATTTAAACTTCTGCCAAGATGGCGGCTGAAAATAATGAAAGTGTCATTTAGTCAAAAAGTATTTTTATCAACAGATACAAATATCTCTTTTCTGACACATATTGTTTCTTAGTTGCATAATACAAATAAATCTTAAATAATTCTAATTGATTTGATTACAATATTTTTTTATCATTTTTCTTCAACTTTAATCCCCTCTGCTTGATGTTTTGCAGCTTATTTGAGATTTTATATGGATGATGCTACATTATGAAATTATCCTTGGGAATGACTTCCTTGAAAGAAATTTGTGCATAATCAATTATGGAACCAAAACTCTCTCTATTCTTGAAAGTGAGCCACAGGAAGAACTAATCATGACCTGTAACCAAGATATTTTGTTAACTTTCACAGATACTATCATTGTGGAACCATGGCATTGGCAACAAGTTGCCATCACTACAAGCTCTCCTTATAAGGGGGATGTTATGATTTCTGGACAAAGGGGAAAATGCCTCCACAGTTTATATCTTTCTCCTGATCTTTGTCACATTTCTCATGGAAAGACCTACATCACTGTACTTAATAGCTCTGCCCACCTGATCTGAATAGATCCCACAAAGATATCTATTGTTGCTACACTGGTCTGACTTGAACCTAAAGCTGCAGCCTGTCTGCCCATTCTTACAGCAATTCATGATCTCAGTGAACCGAGTGATCCAGTCTGGATCCCAGTTGTTGATGAGAAAATGCATGGACATCTGAGTCCACAAGAATGTGACATGATCTCTGCCCTCTTATGCCAACATCACGATGTGTTTAATTATGGATCAATCAGTGTTGGAAAAGCCATTGGGGAACAACATGCAATTGAGATGAAGAGTGATCACCCCATTTGGTTGCCAGGTCAGAGGGTACCTGAGAATCTAAGAAAGGAGTATGAACAAATCCTTAGCAATCTTATTAAAAGCAGGATTATACAGAATAGTCCGTATGCTGCACCTATGGTGTTCATTCATCAAGGTGAGAAATACCACCTCTGCATTGATTTCTGACATCTCAATGATATTACAGTCAAGGATGCGTATCTGTTACCTTGCATTGAGGATTTACTCTATGATGCCAGCAAGTACAAGTTATTTTCATACTTGGATCTTTGTAAAGCCTATTGGCAGATACTGATGAAACCTGTTGACATTCTGAAAACTGCTTTTATTATGCCTTACAGCCTCTTTGCATGGATGTACATGGCCTTTGGGCTCTGCAATGCTCCAGCCACATTTCAGCATTATGTCATGCAAGTACTATGGAATGGCGCCAATGTCTTGAACCTGGGATCACCACATACATGGAAGCTATCCTTGTTGCTGGACACACATTCTCTGATCACTTAAGTAAACTGGGTCACATTTTGAAGATCCTCTATGATTCTGGACTCTGGGTAAATGGAAACAAGTGTTCACTCATTTCGCCCCAAGTTACCTTCTTTGGTAGGGTAATTGAACCTGGAAGGATATCTATCAAAAACAATGTGAAGGACCATCTAGGTCAAATTGAGACTCCATGCTCATGCAAGGATGTTCAATGCCTGATGGGCTTTCTTAACTATTATGGCTCCTTCATTTCTGAATTAGCCAACCAAACCAAGAATATCTCTAACTTACTAAGAAAGAATACTGAATTTTGTTGGACTTGGGCTGAACAAGAAGAGCTGGATGCTGTGAAGTGAGAGCTCAGACGGATCCCCAGTCTGAACACACCAGATTATATGGAAGAATTTATCGTCAACTGTGATGTGAGTTCAGTTGCTATCAGTGGTGTGCTCAGCCAAGTGATTGACAGTCAGGAATGCCCTGTACAATATTTTAGCAAGAAGATTCACAATGCTGAACTGAAATATGGAGCTATGAAATCAGAAATGCTGGCACTTGTTGAAAGTCTGAAGAAGTTTCATTTCTTCATTTTAGGCCTCCAATTTGTTGTGTGAACCAACAACTCAGCACTAGCGTGGCTGAAAAAATTCTCTGGCAACAAGTCAAACATTGTTGCCCAATGGTTGGAATACCTTAATGACTTCTTGTTCACAATCACTCATCATCCTGGAAGATTGCATCTCAATGCTGACTATTTCACCAATATGCCAAGCTATGAGAGAGACCTGTGAAAGCTGCCAGGTGAGAAGACTCTGTTTGGATTCATCCCCACATGCAAGTACGAGCTCCTCCCTGACATTAATGCACATCAAAATGGGAAAGCAATCCTCCCCATTATGGTGAAGGAGGAGATTTCTGAAAAGGAGATTGCTGCCCATCAATTACACAACAAAGTTTTGTCTGAAATCATTTTTAAAATCAAGCACCCCAACCATGCTATCAGTGACTTTGCTAAGAGGTACATTCAATGCTATCATTGGAAGCTCAACAAAGCTGGCCTCCTCTATGTGCACAGTTGGAACAGTTGTCTGTCAATCCCAGAATACTTCAAGCAAAATCTCGTCTGGAAGATTAATGAAAATGGTCAACTTGGGATTATCCAGATGGAAAGAACATTTAACACTCATTACATTACCATCAGTATTAGAGCCACAGTACAAGATGTAATCAATAAGTATGAAGCATGCTTGCTTCAAGGAGCCAGAAGCTTTCCAGAACAGAGAGCTGAGCTCCATAGTTGGGTTGCTGAAACAACTAACAAAGTGGTCCATATGGACATTGAAAAACTCTCAATGGATGAGCAAGGATTTCAATATCTGCTGGTCTTGATAGACCATTTTCCAAATATGCACGTCTCATTCCTCTTGATACCACCACTGCCAAAGTAATTGGCAAAAGCATTGTAAAAGATTGGATTTTGAAGCTTAGGCCTATGGAGAGTTTGGTCTCTGACCACAGTCCTCAGTTCAAGAATTCTCTAATATCTACTCTCACAAAGGAACTTGAAATCATACACAACTTTACAACTGCTTACCATCTGCAGTTGAATGGTGTCGTTGAGTGACTGAACCACACCATCATTAAATTAATTTGAGTTGCTCTAGCCCACACTGCTGGTCAAAACTGGAGACACATCATAGAAGCAGTCAAGTTCTTCTATAATACTGCTGTGCACTCCACCACCAAAGTAAGTCATTTCAAAGCCATGTTTGGCTGAAAAGCCAGCACTCCTTTGTTGATCATGTTCCTGGACTACAACAAGCCTACTTTGGAAAATTTTGTGAACCAGATGCTGAAAGAATTTCAGGAAGTACATCTCTCTATCTGCTGTAATACCAATCAGTCTGTTATTTACCAGAAGAGAAATTTTGATAAAAAGCTGTACAGCAAGCCCCATAAAATTGGAGATACTGTATTTGCTTATTTTCCTCGTCAGGTTACTGACACCCACCAGTTATGAAAGCTTGCCACTAATTGGCAAGGACCTTTTAAAATAGTCAAGGTGTTAGAACACCACTGGTATTTATTAGATAATGGTAAAGTCGCCCATTTTCAATGACTTAGATGCACAGTCAAAGATGTACAAAATGCTGCCATCAATAATAATAATGAGTTTTCTCTTGTTGATGACAGTGTGAATGAGATAGAGTATTATGATAACCTCACCAAATGTGAGGAAGATGACCTTACACAGGTAGAATGTGATAGTAACCTCAGTAGTAGTAGCAACACTATAGCTACACATATTTTGCCCAAAAGAAAAGCTAGAGATCAGAGATACTTAGATCATTTAAATACCCAAGATTGGGACCTTAATCTTATATCAACAATGGCCAGATGATCAGATGAAGGCACCTCCCGAAAATGAGAGTGCCCAGCAGAAGACACCCATAGCAGCTGTGACTATGAGGGGAGACAACTCTCTCCTTGGGAGCAGACCTCAGATGACTATGCACAGAGACAACTCTCTGGGCGTGAGTCCAAGGAGTGTAGAGTGCCTTTTACCCACTTGTCTAACATAACCTTGCCCTGTGTTGACTCTCAACTCCCTCCTAGCCCTGGTCTGTCCTCCCATGACTCAGCTAGTATTAGGTCCTGCAAAGCTGAGGAATTTATGGCAAAAACGTCTAATGTTGGAAATGAGATCTTGCATCCATACTTTATTGCTACACAAAAATCAGTCCATTTCATGAGAGATAATATCTCAGAAGAAACAAAGAATCAGCTCTGATGGACGTTTAACACAAAAGATTTAACTTGTTCCATTGACTTGATTCCTTTCATCATCAACACAGAGTGTAGATCTCTGATCAATGCAATTATCTGCTATGATTCTAAAATATTAGCTGGCATGGCATGTCCATACTGGCAATGTACTGTGCATACCATATTTGATGAGGACTTTAATCTGTCTCACCTGTGTCAGTTCCTCAAAAACAAAGAAAAGATAAAGAAGTTTGAATGTGTTAATATTGATTTTGACAACCTGCTGGTTGTTTACTTTTTCCATGTTAGTGAGGTGAACCACCCTAAGATCATGGAGAAAATTGAAATCACTTATCAAAGTAGAGAAGATCCATCTTGTCATGTTCCTGAAAGAAGAGTATCAAGACACCATCCCTGCTGGACGTTGAGAGTCTGCATTTTTGCATGGAGAACTTCACCATCCTGTACAACAGCTATTACCAACCTACAACTATGTATAACACTCATATAATATCAGCTACAAAAATCATCTACACAGATCTCCTCCTATGCAAGAAAATTCTGACACATCATCTTGCAGTTGATACTCATCTGATTATTGATACATGTATCCAGGCTCAGTTGCTAGAGTTGATCAACATCAGCCTGACCTCCACTCTGATGTCTCAGGCCTCCACATCAGTTTCACATTTTCACAAAGTGCAGCTACACTCCAAGAGATTGATGAGGTATGGACTAATTTGAAGGCAGATCATAGCTGAGAGACACAGTGGCCAACTATTAACATCCAGAGCCCCATGTCTCAATACCATCGTTCTGTAGAGAGAACACTTGCAGAGTTATGCTTGTTGCACAACACCCAAGACCATCAGAACTTCTTGGAAACGTTGTTTTCAGAGAGATTTGCACCAGCAATCCAGTCTTGTGGAGACATATGGGTCCTCCCCACTTTCCTCACCATCAACCCTCACTTGCAACTACCTATGGACAAGTCCACTAGAGAAAAACTTGCAAAGCAGTGTCCACACAAGCTAGTCATTGGTCCTGCCACCTGGAAGTTTAACAATTGGCTCCTCCACTCATGTGCATTGCCTGCCTCTCCCAGGATGACCAAGAAAGCCATGGAACATTATGAGAAATTTTACACCCATCTTGTCAGATCTAACAGACCCCTCAGTCACCTACCCCCACAGATGATTGTTAACTGTTTAGGAGTCACCTTCTCCAACTTAAACATCTTCTCAGACACACTCAAAAAGTATATGTGGGGAGCCACCACTGAGACCAAGTTCCCATCTCTCTGTGCACCCATTAACTTATGTGCTGTGAGTATGGTTCAACACAGCAATTCCTTGAGTTGGTTGGCCACTATGACGTTTTGTTATGCACAGAGATTCTTTTCAAGGAATGGCTCAATTATCCTGAGTGTGGATACAGTAAGCTTACCAAAACCCAGCAGCAGGCTACCAAGGATGGGGAAATCATTCCAATCACTGTCTTAGGGCAAAAGATGAAAACGCCCAAATAGTTTTACCATGAGAACAAAATAGTTTTAAAATAGTTTTGTTTTTTAACACGTATACTAGTCATTCATTTTTACTATTACCTTTAAAATTCCATGTGCTTTTATTATGAAAATTAATTATTGGTTTGAAAAGGCGTGATATGATAAATCATGTTAACAATAAACATTAACAAAATGCAAAATATGGTTTTGAAAGTTTTCCCAAATTATATTGTACATGTAAGCTTTTCGAAATATGGAAAATTGATAGTGTACTGCATTGACGAAAACAAAATGTGTGATAACAAGGAATATTTTACAAAAATGCAATGTTATGCATATTAACAAAAATTAGTAATTATATCAAACAATGTAAACTAAATTTGAACATGAATCATGTAAATAGGCCTGAATATGGTACACTAATTAAAAAGCTATTTGTGAACTGTCAGCCGGTTACCCCTGAGCTGTCAAGAAAGCACTTTGCGAGTTATTGCGAGCTGTCAGAAACCCATTAGTCAAGTGTGTAACCTCAGTGAATAACCTATTAGTCATCTGTCAATCAAATTGTGAGTCAGCACTTTAACCAGTCTCCAATATTCACAGTCTGTCACGTGACATGTGACGTCATAAGCTCTTGACCAATCAGAGGCGTTTTTGTGTGTTCAAGTCTGTTTTATGTACACTACTTCGATAAATTCCATGTCTAATGCTATTAAATTTGAAATATCTGAGACAGATAAAGTTTTGCTCACATGTATATATTTTTGTGTGAGTGTTTGTGGATGTCTTAGGTTTTCATGTATTCTTGAATACAATATTTCCTGCTGGTTGGCTTCAATAGGGGGAGAGGGGATAAGCAATGCCTGATATTCAGATTCCAACTCTTCCAGATGAAATTGGATCTCTGAGGGTGGAGGTGATTCTTCTGGAGGAGTTGAGTGTGGCTCTGAGAGTACTAATGGGATTTCCTTTTTGTTCGCATTTTTCTTCCAATTCATGTTGTCTTTTGCACAATGTTTGTCTATCCCAGCAGCTCCCCTCTGTTTTCTTATAATATTCCACTTAAGGATGAACATCCTCCTAGAGCAAATACCTCGCCTTCAAACCATGTTCACAAAAAGAGAGACACCCGATAAGGGTGTTTTGGATATACATAAATTAATTATTCACAGTCTGTCTTTTATTGAATTANGAGACAATAACCCAATATTACGATGTAACTAAGCATATTGAGATCATCACTATGCTATGTGCTGGTATCACTGACCCCAAAGAAATGATGCTGCAACAAGTAAATGAGTACTGCTTGCTTTTCATTGATCATGTGATTCATATGGGATATCTTAGAGACATCTTTCTCCACTTTTATCCTGACACTAAGATTAGCTCAGAAGACGTGCATACCTCAGATACAGATGCCTTAATGACTCTACTCATCACTCTCAAGGGCCTCTGCCCTTGACACCTTCACTTGAAGATTGAACGTCTTGCATTGGAACTGCCCCATCAGTTTGAGGTTACCTGAGCTTAAGTACTTCTGATTATGCAGTGAAACCATCACTCAAAGGGAGGCACTAATGCAGGTCACTAGGCGACAACATTATGCAGAAGTCTCATCCTGGGACAATGTCTTGGCTAAGGAGATGATCAAAGAAGCACAAAAGTTACTGTGTGGTCCTACTGTCCAACTGTTACCTTAACCATGCAATGGGGGCATGTAGAGTCACTCAGAGCCTCTTTTTGTTTTACCTTAATTTTAGGGCATTCTAAAATTAATTTGGTGCTATTCTTTTAATTAATTGTTAATTTTGTTAATTTTGTGATTATTTTGAACCTAAGTTTCAAACTTGATGATTGTCCCCTTGGAGCTTTTGTATTACGTGTAATTACTCAGTTAATCTGCAAGGGAAAACTAACTTTTGTAAAGAATGGTAAAAATTTACCTACTCTTGTATAAATAGAGCATACTATTGTAAGCAAACATCAAATAAATTTTGTTCTAGCTGGATGCCATTTGCTTTTTATTTTTAATAAATCTTACTAACCATTTTAGCTCTGGTATGGATTTTGTAATAATGAAACTGTAAGATCTGCCAATAATGTAGGATAACTCTGCTGTGCCTGGGGTGATAACTCTCCTCTTCACAGTTGAGAGCCTATATTGTGGTTGCTTTAGGGCTACGTATAGGGATAGAAAATAAAAGAACTACTATCTATCAATCTAAGATGCACAAATTAAAACACACCTTGAATATACTATGCCATTGGCAAACACGAATATGTGGTAACTACATGTTTATTAATATCTTATTACATGAGCTGAGTAGATAAACCCAGAGATAAATTATTTGTATTGAGCTAGAAATTACAACTTGAGACACACAATTAGCACCTTGGATTTGTAAGGATGGATTCTAAAGGCTTGGCTTTCGCATGATGCCATGTGAATTGGTCACTACTTTAACCGTCTTGGAATTACTTTTCTTTTCTACAATGAAATTGGCGATTTACCAATCTTGTATTGTTTTGTTAGAGCATGGGATGCTCTTGGTGATGGTAATCTTCTGCAACCTCCATACCACTTGAGCTGCTAGAAGCACCCTGCAATTCTACAATAGGAATTTACATGTCTTTGTTTGAATATTTGTAAACAAACATTTTTTAAATTTTTTGATTATATAATAAAACAGGTATTACTATTATTAAATATTACCATATATAGACATTTTTAAAATAGGGAAAATAGCTTATCAAAAATATTGTGTGTATAAAATTTATAGATATTTTAAACAAATATTCACAATTTTATTTTGGAGATGACAACTAACATATTTCTTGAATGCAGCTTTGATAGCATTTTACATAATTTTTCAGCCATTGAGCAAAAGATGTGTGTTTTGCAAAATATGTAGAAACTTGTGAATTATGAAGACATTCCACTCTCAAAGAACAAAATTTTACATGTTAAGTTTCAACTGTCACAAGGACAGTGTACTTGTGACATGTGTTTTGGATTGACTCTGCATATAGATGTGGATACAGCAAAGTTCAAAATGGTGAGAATCTACCTCATGCACTCACCACTGGAGAAATTTAAAAAAGTAAAATTGATAGACTTTATGTGGAGGGGTTCCCAATAGACATTGTATTTTCCCAAATTTTCATGCTCATAGACAGTGAGATCAAGGGCAATAGACTAAAAATTTTACTTGACCATGGTCATTGTTTGGAATGCTCTATATTAACTTGTGAATAAAATGTGTCTAGATGTATTTTTCTTAATCTTACAACCATGAATACAGGTACTACAATGCAGGTAATAAAATAATAACATTAAAGAAATACTAACATATAGATATAATTATTTAAACATAATTTACTCTGGTGAACACTCTATTTTTTCAATTTAAAAACATTACCAAGTTTGTATAACCATAAATACTTTTTGTTCAAAAAATACATTGATATATATTTTCTTTGTTTTAAAAATTTTCAGTTAGCTGAGTATTGTATTGCTTTAGAATCATCTAGCAGAAATTAAAATCATTGCTTGGGCTAAATTTATTGGCTTCCAGCCTCCAGATCTTGCAAAGTTTATTGAACCTCAATTTCTATTGGATGGATGAATTCTTAGAGTATAAAACTCTACTATCCTTCTAAATCATTATTAGAAAATTTTAAAGGAAGATGTGTGATGAAGAAATTTATAAGAGAGGTAAGCTAATGAAGGCCTTGCAGGATGTTGGGGACAACCAGGGTGGGAAAGAAATTTTATGCACTGATCACCAGATTGGCAAGTGGTGCATTATCCAAGATGCTGCTGTAAAAGATACAAAATATGGTCATGCCATAAAAGTCAAGATTGACAAAAATGAGTTTTGCTACCTACTGACTCAATACACACTTGAAATTAATGACAAAGATGTCCACCTTTTGATTGGTGGGAAAATTACAAGAAAATCCGGTGGACAGTTTAAAAAACTTTCTTTTTGTGTGTAATATTTGATTTAATAATATTTAGATGTATATATATATATAACTTTCCATCTGTGTTTTATTTTTAGACATCAAAGAATACTTAATGCTATTATTATTAACCTCACCCATTTAATTAAAGCTAGAATATTATATGTATAGATTTTTTTCACTAAATTATGTAAAATTAACTATGTTTAATGAAAAATTTCTTTTATTACAAAATACAATGTCAAAATGGCAAAAGTATGGACATGATTTTCATAATTACATGTTTAAGATATCAGTCTTTGAAGAAAATTCAGGGTTTGCTTTTACTACTAATCGAAAATTTAATTACTAAAAAATATAAATGGTACATATAATTCTTGCTAAAACATTATTTCTATACATTTTCAGGGTTAAGACTGTGTTTAATGTAAAGTCTCTCTTTTATTACAAGTTACAAAAGCATTTGTAAAATTCTTAAAAATACATGTAAATGCTAAAATTATCATTTGCTTAAATTACAAGATTAATTATCTCTTTTGTGTTTATTACAAGCTGGATTAACAAAGTAGTAAAAATTTCTGGTTTTGCAAAATACATATCAAACACCAAATTAACATTTTGCTTAAATTACAAAAAAAACTTTTTGTGATCCTTATGGGTTACAACAACAATATCAATAATTTAATTCTTTAAAAATTAATAGCACACAACAAAATTTATCACTTGGTTAAAATACAAAACAAAAAATGGAGAAAATATAATTTATAGAAGAAATATTATTATTATCCATACAATGTTTATCAAAATTATAAAACTTACCTGGTGTTTTTTTTAGACATCATACATGAAAACACTGGTTTGTGAAATGTTTTCCAAGCAAAAAATACATGATAATAGTTGAAAATATAAAAATTAATTTTTTTAAAAATTTATATTTATCATTATTATTAAAATGGTTAAAATTCAAACATAAAACATTGACATCAAAATTATTATTTTTGCCTGTATGGTTTTTATTCTAATAATAAAAAACATTACCAAAATTATGCAATCATTCAATTACCTTGTGTTTTATACTGATTACAAAAATATTTATCATTCGCCCTGGGTTTTCTTTTTGGATAGTTATTTGTTAGTCATGGCATTGTATACAAAATCTAATGTTTTTTTCAAGCTATGTGGGAATGCATTCAATTGTGTTTATTACATTAAGGAATTTTTTATTTTAATCAATGTAAAATTCTATATTATTACAGTGCATCAATCAAAGCAGAATTTTGATTGTTTGCCCAGACATATACAGACATCTTTCAATTGCTATCAGCATAACTTCCATTACATTGGGTTTACAGAAGGAAACCTAACAAATGAGCAAATGATTACTTTTATCAAATCTCTGAATTGGTCCAGTAGAAAAGAAACCATGTTTTGGGCATAGAATGAACTGTGAGTTTTTAAGCCAGTTAATCTCCCAGCTTGTGGAAAATTTACTCAATCACAGCTATTGGTACCTTCAGAACATGGGAAATTCTATAGACTGTATAAAGGACTATTTTAAATTTGTATGTTGAATGAACACTCCAAGAGGTATATTATTATCACCATTTGCTAATAATCAATGTAAATTTAAAAAGTTTATTGTAAAACCATTGTAACTAATAATAATTAATGATTTTTACTAGTATTATTTTTTTATAAAACTGTACATGTAGAAAGAGGTGTAGAAAACAAATCTATATTTTTATTTTAATAAATTCTAATACAATATGATTTACATTTTTGCCACCAGTCATGATTTCCATGTCATCATTGTGAAATAGTTTTTTATTTACCAGAGTCTTGTAATTCTCACCCAGTGCATTGACATAGCCTCTAGGTAGCAAATGGTAAAAACCATTGTTGAGTCTTATTTTTACCACAATACCATATCTTGTGTTCAGCTGAACAATGTCCTCAATTGTTAGCCAGAGTTTTTTTGGTAGTTCACTGGCAGGGCTTGCATTTGAAAAAATACAGGTTGATGGTTGGGAATTAACATTGCTTAAGGATTGTAAAACATGGTCATCCTCACACGTGTTGGAGATGGGGAAGACAATCACATTATTATTAACTATAAGGCATCTTTGTTTGTGTTGAGTCTTGCATTTTTCTTTAACAGGTGCAGGTGGTGGGGACAAATTGATGAGTAACTCTTTTTACATGTAAATGTAATGCCAAAAATGATTTAAATATTGTACATAGCTATGGTTATAATCAATTGAAACATGTGGAAATTTTTTGCAATGTGTTATTATAAAACATGTAAGTGTAAGCCATGTGAATAATGTGCAGTATAGCAACCAAATCATGTAGCATAATTAGTCACTATAGTAAACATGTGTTTAGAAATCAGACTTTGAAATGTCATAAGAATGAGTCAGTATTTGCATTTGAATTTTTCCGTGATAATCTTAGAAAACCCATTAGTGGTGCTGACAGGTAGGTGAATCACTAATTAAAATACATTAGTGGGCTGTCAAAAACCCATTACTGTTATTGTCAAGTATTTGACTCACTAATTAAACCACCCTCTGATATCAGTGAATCAGCTAAATGTTATACGAACTTCAAGGGGTCCCATTGTAATGGGGTCTCCCTTATACATTACTACTGCTAAGTTATGATGTAAAAATTTTAAAGAATACCAAAGCAAATTATCATAAAATCACTGAAAACATTTTAATAAGATCATTTCAAATATGTCTAAATATGAAAGAAGTTTATATACATAAACTATTGTTACCAATATTTAAGATTTAGTGAAATAAAATATTGCTATAAA
>CABFPE010000841.1:204275-218043 GCA_900660155.1 Hofstenia miamia
TTATAAAACTGTACATGTAGAAAGAGGTGTAGAAAACAAAACTATATTTTTATTTACGAAATTCTAATACAATATGATTTACATTATTGCCACCACTCTTGATTTCCATGTCATCATTGTGAAATAGTTTTTTATTTACCATAGTCTTGTAATTCTCACCATAGCATTTACATAGCATTTAGGTAAGAAATGGTAAAAACCATTGTTGAGTCTTATCTTTACCACAATACTATATCTTGTGTTCAGCTGAACAAGGTCCTCAATTGTTAGCCAGAGTTTTTTTGGTAGTTCACTAGCCAGGCTCAATTTGAAAAAATACAGGTTGATGGTTGGGAAATAACATCATTTAAGCATTTTAAAACATGCTCATCCTTGCTTGTGTTGGAGATGGGGAAGACAATTGCATTAATATTGACTATAGGACATCTTTGTTTGAGTTGAGTCTTGTGTGGTGGGGACATCATCTGATGTGTTAACAGGTTATAACTATGCAATGGCAGTGGGGGTTCTGCATAGATCCTTAAATAGGCTACCCAATGAATTGGATGCTAGCATTTCAAAAGACATTTATCAGAAAGAATAAGAAGGTTGAGTTTGTGTAGAAGAAAAATAATGATTTTATCCAATGAAATGAGGTGAATATATAGATTGACCAGCCAATGGAAATATATGGAACTTTATGAAAATTATTCATTGGTTGGAAAAAAACATAATATGATAAATGTGTTAACAAGGTATATTAACAAAAACAAATTGTAACCCTTTTTTATATGTAATGTAATGCTAAAAATGATTTAAATATTGAATGTAGCAATGGTTAATCAATTGAAATGTATGGACATTTTTTGGAGTGTGTTATTATAAAACATGTAGGTGTAAGCCATGTGAACCAAATCATGTAATGTATAGCAAATGTGTTTATAAATCAGACCTTGTAATGTCACAAGAATGAGTCAGTAATCACATTGGAATTTTTCCATGATAATCTTAGAAAACCCATTAGTGGTGCTGACAGGTAGGTGAATCACTAATTAAATCCATTAGCAGTGCTGTCAAAAAACCATTACCAGTACTGCCAATTGGGTGACTCACTAATTAAACCACCCTCCAATATTGGTGAATCAGCTAAGTGTTTCAAGAACTTCAAGGTGTCCCATTGGGATGGGGTCCATTAATACTCTTACTACTGAAGCCCTAACTCTTGGGTGCAAGTGGCAAACCTAAGTGCTAAGTAAAATAACCTATGCTCAGTGCATTTTTCACCTCATGCAATTTAGGTGAAAGCATTAATAACAATTTGGATAATGAATGACAAGCAGTACAAATGCTCTAGCCATATACCTAACCTAAGTTAAAGGATATACCAGTCAACTTGTCTGCCATTTTCATACCCCTTAACTATGCAGTTGAAAATTAGAAAAACATAATTTAGTAAAAAACAAAACAAGTGAAAATAAAAGTAAAATCAATTTACTGAAAATAAATTGAAGAAGAAATAAAATGAACAAAACTCAGATATCTATACAAAATTAGTCAGTATCTGTAAACAAAAGCAGGTACAAATTTGGTTTTTGCTTCAATCTTACCACATTTTAAAATTAGCAGAAATTTAAACTAAAAAATAAATAGCACAAATTGTCACTTTGCCAAATACAATTGGAAATAATTTGTAATAATAAAATTGAAATTGTAATAAAATAAAATAGTGAAAGCTCTAAGCTTATAAAAATGTCATTATACCATTTTCCACCACCAACTCAAAAACTCTTCAACATTTTTATCAAAGAATGAATTTCTGCAATGTCACTTATCAATCTGTAAATGACAAACTGGAATTGGGGATATAAAATGGCTAAGCATATTCTTATGAACTACCATATAAGGTTTTTCAAAAAATATACACCAGGTAGGTAATCAAGTGTATCTTTCAAAAAATTGAGGCATCAAAACTACAAAGTGTAAAGAGAATCAATCACCTTGGCAAAATTGTGTGAAGAAAAAAACTGGTCTAAAATATAAAGGTGGTAACCTAGTTGAGTTAGATTTACACCATCAGATTGCTTCAAGCTATTTCTGCAAACAGAAGTAGAAGGTGATTCCAGAAATCCTTCAGAAGCCACAAGATGAAGTAAACTTGCTTTGCAAAATCAAGCATTCATGCAATCTCTGGGATTGTGATGCAAAATAACAAACAAATCTGTTTATGGACTTTAACTTGTGAAGAACAGCAGTGATGCCAGCAGCAACATATTCTGGAACTAAATTGTCTCTAGCAACATCATTCCTCCCCCAGATTACCATCACACACTCAAAACCTGCAATCTTTTCCACCAATTCTGCTAACATCTAATTTTTCCACTTGAATAATGAAGACAACATCCTCATTCAAAGACAGTATGCCATGAGTGCAGAAAAATCTTCATAGCAGTCATCCTGGCAACATGTGAATTTCCAATAACACAAATATTATAAGGTACAAATTCATATTCATGAGAAATAAATTTCAATTTGATGATAAAAAATATATTGTGAACAATAGTTCATTTATAATATAAACAGTTTCACCTTAATGCCATAAGAAATAAATTGTAAATTAATTTTATTAAATTTTAATGAAAAATGAAAATTTTATTAAAAAATTTAGAAATTACTATAATTATAAGATGATGTCATGAAATGACCTAATAATTTAAAATGTGTTTTAAAACTCTGGGAATTATTCAAGTTTGTGGTTAAATACAAACTTTATTAATTCTTTTAATGGATTTTTATTACTGTTAATTATAAAGGAACACTGCTTAGAACATTTCTGACAATTTATGAATTCTAATTTTCCCTTTTATTGCAACTGCTATATTTAATATTTATAAATAGTTTATTCCTTTCTGATTGCATAATTAAATAGTATTTACCAATTCAAAGGATATCTAAATTATTATTTATCAAAATATTATTTGCAGATTCATTTTGTGTGGAATACTACCATCTGCAATGGTAATATGCAGGTGTAACTCCTGTTTAGTAATTATTTGCATAAATCAATTGAACAGCTTTTCAAACACATTGTAATTGCACAAATGACCTATTATATGTGTGACACCACCACACTGTTCATATATTATTTGAAATATTTAACTGGTTACTGGATTCTCACCTAGATTTAGTTTGCCTAGAAAGTGCATTATGGTAATGTATAATTCTTAAGTAATTGAAAAATTCAGTGTAATTACAAAACATTACAGTTCTCTTGAATTTTTGAAAATTAGCAAAATGCAGAAGAAACTTTGAATGGCAATGGAAAAATTGGTTGCATTTCCAAAAAATCAATAAATTTAATTGAAAAAATCAAAAGAAATACATTAATAGCAAAATAATATTAATAATAGTTGTATAGGCATCCTATAATCTTTCTTAATGAATTCTATATATCTGATAGATTTCCTGATCAGATAGTCATTTGTTGTTTATTGTAGCATAATCCAAAGCATAATGCTGCTAATGAAGAAAGAAGATCAGATGATTAGTTGAAACTAAGATGGAATTATGATTACTAATTAGAAAACAATTTAAGTTTAATTATCATATTATCTTTGTAAATGCAACCAAGTAATAACATAGCAAATTAGTACTTGTCATCAGATTTTGACCAAATGAAGCAGTGAATTCACTTCCATTATTTTTAGCCATTTTTGTAGACAATACAAATTTGAATTTTGAATGACAGGTGCTTTTTGAAAGTTAACTATGAATAGGCAAGAAATCATTTCAGAAATTGTTGAAGTAAATTCTTCAAAAATCTTATCTTTAGATTTCATATTGGTTTGCTTATTTATACAGAATGTCAAGCTAAATGGTAAATGCAGTAGTAGTGGTTTGGGCACATATCAGGATGACTCAAGGGTCCTTGATCCAAACCATAAACCTGCATTTATGTTAGGTATACAAATAGGAGTTTTTCTCTGTTTAGCTGGCTATTTATTTGATCATTTACATGTAACCAATAATTAACATCAGCACAAAAGGGCTGGATAGCCTACCATAGGTTATACATATTTCATCTCATTGATTTAGGTGACCTATAATAGACTGATAAATAGACCAAGCATGCATTATGTTATTGAAATGTAAGGTAGGAAGCTGCAAGTTATTATGTAACTTATTTTAATTAATTTATCTAAAGCCAATAGTTTTTGGAAATGGCTAAAGTAATAATTATTAAGCAGCCAGTAACATTGCAAGTTTGTGAAGTGACATAAATACACAATACAAATTGAGTTTAAGTCAGTTACAATTAGCATTGAGAACTACACTGAGTTAGGATAGGGAACACATAAGAACTTCATTGAGTTGAGGTTGGGAGCTACCTAATTCAGCAATGGAAACATGAGTGAAGTGATGCAGAGATCAGAGTCAGCCAGAGGCCTCATACACACCAATCACAGAGAAGAGCTATGATGGCAAAGTACCTAAACAGTATTCAGTTATTTCAGTTAAGTGAAGATTAACAGAAATGCATACAACAAATAGCTAATATGTGTACATCCCTACCCATGTAGAACAGGGAATAATAATTTAAATAGTCATTTAACCTACGTCAATGCTTGGTAGTGGATGCTACATTATGCTATTCTATTACTTTTAACAGTAATTGAGATTTGTTTATTACTTTGAAAATGAATGTAATTTTTTATATGTATTTTGCTAGAATGTATAATTAGCTTGGCAACAATGAGTGGGAGTCAGCTCTCTCATGTTATCCAGCATTAAGAGCAGTTATTACTTGAGTGTATTACCAGGATTCAGGAAAATTCATAATAATCACATTTGTTAACTATTTACAAATACAATAATACAAATGAATTAGATGTTAAGCAAATCACTAAAGTTTCTGATTTTTTGTTGATACCTGTATGCCTGGAAATATAATATTCCAAATTTTTGGGTACAAAAATAAAGGAGAATTTGAATGAGCAGGGCCAAAAAGACTTTAGCCTGTAATTTCTGTATTAGAAACAGCTGTGTTATCTTACACTACAAATCTATAAAATAATTTATAGAAATTGATAAGCTAGCCAAAATAACAATATTATTAGTCCACAGTAAATATGACACAATCAAATATGAAATTATAAATTAGCTATGTATTATGAAAGCACATAGCACAAGACATCCTAATGCAAATATTTAATCATCAGGTTAAATCTAATCAGCTTTGGGGTAAAATATGCATATACATATAATATGCTAATGGTAACTGTCAGTGGTTATACTTATAGCACAAGTTTACATTTGCAATTCCATATTTCAACAATCTAAACTACATAGAAAGCTAATCAAATTTTACTGAAATTGTGTCTCTAATAGTTTTTAATTTTTGGTGACATCAGACTTGGGAGAAGTGATATGCAACCATTACTAATAGTGGAGGATTTCAACAATTATGAATTAATTATGTAGGACTTATTCCTGTAAGACTTATTCATGTTCCCTGTATATTAGTTAGTTTACCTCAAAAAAGATTAACATATACTTTGAAGAACAACTAACATGATAAGATTTTTCTAATTTATTTTGAAAATAATTATGATAACTAATCAATTAAAAAACAACAGAATATTAACAAATAAAATTAACTCTGCAATTGAAATTTAATGAGAAAATAGCCTGTGAATTTATATTAGTTATTATAATTAAAGAAGTGCTTATTTATTCTAATACAGTAAATAAGTATTAGCAGATGTTAAAAATCTTTAGTGTTATATTTTCAAAAATTTCAGTTGAGTTTTTGTATTCAGAGTGCAAATGGACAATTTTCTAGAAAATGTAGACTTTGAAAAAAATGATTTTTCCAATAATTTCTAGTCAATACTGTTGAAAAAGTTGAAAATTTTTTATTTAATACTTTATTTAATGAGAATTCAATAATAAATCTACAAATTTCTTAAGAAAAATTTTGATTGGTTTGATGTCACCTGGCCAATATATATATTGTTCATTAAAATTTTCTAAGAATTTATGATGAAAAGTTATCAAAAGTGTTGTTTTGTGATGGAATGCACTGTAAAGTCAACTATTATTCCTACATGCAAATTTTTCTCTGTGCCAATTGATCCTCAGTGCCAAAAAATAGTTTGCTCATCAAGACAAATTGATGCTGATCAACCAGCTGTTTATCACATAGACTGCTGTGAGTTTCATTTTGATCTCAAAGCAGATACAAAAATTATTGGGAAAATCCACTCATGAAAGCAAGAGTGAGAACCAACTTTGAAACAACAATCTACAAGTATTGTTAGGGAGATGATAGAATGAAGTCGAAATAATGAAATTTTGTTTGGTGCTTTACTGATGGCAGACAAAGAGATACAGATTTCCATAAAACCTAGAACTTGCACACAATCTTCTCAAGCATTTGTTAGCACAGTTAACTATTCAGTTCAAACCAAGTCAAAGGAGATAATCACTTCTTCTAATTCTTCAACTGTCTCAGAATATCAAATTTCATCTGACTCCCAAAGAAATGTCATTAGAAAGACCTTTACATTTCTTTAGAATTTCATCTGAAAATATTGCAATTGTTCATGAATAGGCAAACCATCTGTATTCCAAGAGTGCCTTAAATACTGTCAGTTTGATTGATGTGGTGTTAATTATTCTGTATTAATATAGAAGGGATCCACTCTTAACAAAAATTGCACATTTTCATTTTTAACCTGCTCAAGAGTTGTAAATTCAAGTGCACCTCCATTAGCCAAAATGTTGAAGACTTTCATTTACTTTCTGCCACTTGATGTTATCAAAAAATATAATGTCTTCATTCCAGTATTGATTTCATAATGTTGTAAGCATTATTGATTGTTTTGAATGTTTTTTTCAAAAATCAAGTGATCCTGTCACACAAGTAATATCTTGTTCTACTCATAAACATTCAAACACTCTTATCTGTGTCAACTGATGGATCTATTCAGTTCATATAAAACCATTTGGAGGAAGGTCATCTGATATACAGATAGTTGAAAACAGTGATTATCTACATCTATTACCACTATCATGTGAAGTAATGGCAGATTGGGGTTTTAAATGCATTGAAAGCTTGTTTCATTTAAAAAATTGTAACCTTGCTCAACTGCCATCAGTAAGTGGCTACACACTACTTTCACAAGAAAAAGCTATCTTGAATAATGTCATTGTGTGTTCAAGAATCAATGTAGAATGAATTATTGGACGTTTGTGGAAGTTCAAGAACATTGATGCACATTACAACTTCAACATAAGTTCAATTGATATGCTAAACTATTTTTGTATTATTAGTGCTGGTTTATGTAATCTACAATCTAGTTTATAAATATTGTAGCTAAATTTGTTTTCAAAAACAAACAATTAAATGAATTTAAATTTCTACATTTTTAAAGGTTTTTCAAAAATATTGTCTATCCAAAATGTTGTACAACTTTCTAAAAGATTATTTACAAGTGTTTCATTATAATTAATCATTAAAAGAGTAGCTGTGTTGAATTTCTATGTGGTATTGGTGGTGGTGAAGTTGCTGATAGAAGTTGATGGTGCCAAACAAGATCAATAGATATATTTATTAGATCATCTAATTATAATGTTAATACATTACTGCCCAATTAATTGAAGTTATGAAGAGCTGTTTTACATTAAGATAGATGTGTGATTATCTAAGACTTGTCTGAAATCAGAATTAACTGTTAATTACTAAATGTTTAATAATTCAATTGATTATATCTCTGATGCCCAATCAGTTCATAGGAAGAATTTATCATTGGCAATGATCAAAGAAGAGAATTGCAGTTATATGTTAAATTATACTGCATTATTAATAACTGGTTGACTGATAAACTAAAGCTAATTGTTAAATTATTCTATATTCATTTACACTGGAATTGTTATTACAAATATATTAGTTAAATGTATAATGAGAATAAATTCTTTGTGGCTAATTCCTCAAGTTAACTGCAGATTACACCAAGAGTTGCATAAGAGTGATTCATCCATTAAAAAGACATCAGGTTGGTGTAAGATGTAAAATTAGCAGTGCATGAAGGACCTAAACACATTATTGTTAATCACTATTAATACTTACCAATACATTACAGATATATTCAGTATTACATGTAGGGACTAACAGTTTAGGAGCAAACAAAACTGACAACTGAATCAATGAAACAGTTACTGTCAATGATACTGGATTATTATGAAAATAACAATGTCTATCATTGAGAGTACAGAATTTCACACAAAGGTAGTGCAGCATGGGTGGGTACATTTTAATTTGAAAACAAAATCCTCAAATAGGCCATCTGCACTTGCACTAAAAATGGGATCATTCTTTGAGAGTGCAATACCACATCATTCAATTTGAATTTTAGGTTCTTTTTCCACTATGCTTAGAACACTGTTTTCAAAAATTAGTCTTCTTTTTATTGCAAATAAGTTTGCAACAAGACTGCCACCTGAAATTTTACACCCAAAATTAGTATAAATAAATGACACTCAATTTTAAAACACTAAGATAACACTTAAAAAACACCTGCTTTCTTCATGAAATTTAGAAGCTGTTATGTGTGTGAATTTCAATTTGTGCCATGCAGAACAAAAGTACTGTTCAATTGATTGATGAAAAGCATTCTCAACTTCATCATCAGATATTGTTGGGGAACAGAAATACAAAAAATTTCAAAATTTCCTATCAATGTCTGCCTTCTTAAATTCATTGATCAAAACATCAATAAATAGTAGCAAAATTTCAGCCAGTTGTAATTGATTCCCCAATAAACTTTTCACTGAAATTATTTTGACTGCTTTTTGGAAAACTTCCTTTTTTGCAATAGAATTAGAATGTTTATTATGAGAGAAATCATTGGAACCAAAGAATTTTTTTTAATACTCAATAATATTGATCATTTCCAATATTGATAATAATGTGGCATTGGTATGAAATCACTGAGCAGTCTTAAGTCCCTATCATCTGAGGGATTCATGTTGAAGTATGGATTTACAGAAGCTACAGTTTAATAATTAACTCCTCTTGCTATAGTATCCCTTCCTAATAAAATTAAGAAGAAAACAAGATATTGTAAAAGGGAAGAGTGGATACATTCTGCTGACCTGAAAAAGATATCCTGGTGAAAGATTCACATAAGACTAGAGCACTAGTAAAGAAAATGAAAAGATAGGCCTTAATATTCTTGGGTGCAGTGAGTGAAACCTATGTGCTAAGTAAAAACCTAAGCTTAGTGTATTTCTCATCTCATGCAACTTATGTGGTAACAATAATAACAAGCTTAGTTAATGCATG
This sequence comes from Hofstenia miamia, assembly GCA_900660155.1. NCBI lineage: Eukaryota > Metazoa > Xenacoelomorpha > Acoela > Hofsteniidae > Hofstenia > Hofstenia miamia. The sequence goes on from CABFPE010000841.1 coordinate 213,598, forward strand.
AAATGTATAATGAATAAAAACACCTAACCATATACCTAGCCCTTATTTAAGGGTAGTGCTGGAGCTGCTGTACCAGATCTAGGCTACTTTTAACTATGCAGGAGTTTTTTATTAAAGCATAATTTAGATTAAAGCAAAGTCAAAATAAAAATTGAAATGAGTTTATTGAATAAGAAAACAAAATGAATAATTCACACCAATATATAGGAAAAACAACCAGTATCAAAAACATAATTACATACAAATGTAAATGTAAGTAAATATCTGACCATTACAATAATCAGTAGTCTGCACAGTTAAATTTACCATATTAACTTATCAAAAATATTCAAACTAAAAATATATCACACCATTTCATATTGTCAAATTGTTAATTGTAATAATTTCGTAATTTTTAACATTGAAAATTATAATTGATATTTCAGAATAAAGTAATAAGAAATAGACAGTTTTGAATGTCTTTATGCCACATTAAGTAACTAGTTAGCATATGACAAATGCTTTAACAATGGATTAATACCCAAGTTTATGTTTTTGCATCTGAAATATAAAATTTATTGTTAATATTATAGTCAAACTAGTTTGTAAAAACTAATTTTTTACTAAATAATGGCTTTGCTGGAATGAAATACATTTACAACATTAGAAATAAATGTCTAATTTAAAATATATAATTTAAGAATCTCTGACTATTTGACAAATCTGAGTTGGGTGTATCCAGAAAATTCACTTGGTTTTTCACAAATTTTAGTTGAAAATTGTCATGTCTTTAACCAATGCCACTTTGCGGAATTTATTAGTTACTAAACTAAATTCAATCCCACATTTAAGCATATTTGATTTTTATTTAAGATTAGTATTTTTAGATACTCTAAGACCTGTAGACTTCCAATCTGAGTTGTGTGCATCCAAAAAAATTATTGCAGCTAAAATAATGTGTGTATTCTATCAATTACAAAATTAAATTTTAATTTTACAGTGCTATTATTTTAATTTTATGATTTGCCTATAAATAAATTAATAACAAACTATAGTAATCACTGATATTTTACACTACAACATATAATAAACACCTATAACTATCCCCAGATTTTTACACATTCCAGTATCAACTGTAGATGTATATTATACTGCATGATTGTCAACTCTATAATTTTGTTAAGCAGGAGGGAAATATTTACAGGCAGCCTGCCTTTGAAAGAACTAATTGAATGTTATTTTTATAGTTTTCAATCCCTGGTGGTATTCTCTAATATCTTAACTTCAGATTTGCAAGGATGATTATTTTTAGTTTTTCTTAACTGTATCTATTCCTTACATCCATTTTAGCATTCATCTTTGTAGAACCTTATATCATTTAACACTGAATGGCAATCTTTACTTTAACATTACTAAGGTATTTAATAATTTATATTGCTTTGATTCCTTCGTTTCTTTAAATGTGTTCAGTAGAATACTATAAGGGTTTTATTCAAATTAAAAAAATGACCAATCTCTAGAAAATGAAGAATTTTAAATATAATTCTATATAAATTATCATCATAATGATTTGGTGAGATTTAAACACACAACATCTATACATGTGTACAGCTGAGTTGAAATCTTTGACCAACAATAATTTGCACTTAATTCTTCCTAAGCAGCTGTCCTTGATGGCATTTGCTTCAATGTGTAAGTTTTATCAGTAGTAGGGACAATCTTGAAGTGTCAATATACAATTGCAAATGTACATATATATCTCTGTTCATGTTAGTGTTCTACAAACACTAAATTGTAACTGCTTAGATCCTCACCTCAATATTGTGAAGGGTTGCTGACATTAACAACATCTCACCAAAGTGGTGCATTATTACTTTTATAAATTGCTTTACTGATATGTAGTAAAATACATGCTAAGTATTCTCTAGAATTTTTGTAATTGTAAAGAATTAATTACTCACACAGAAAATGAGGGAACTCCCACAGCATGAAAGCCTTACATCTACTTGAATATTAATGTAACGTTTAGTCACAACTGATCATAGCACATCTCCTTTTTTGTACATCAATTGATTCAGACATAGATTGATTCACATTATAGATAAGTAACTATTTTTTAATTAGCACTAGCATCCACAATAACATTTTTGTTATTCACTCTTTAAATGAAAGCTAAGTTTATGTTAATGGAAAAGTACATTGGGAAATGAAAGTTAATCTATGTAAATTTCAAATAAACAATTGTCTTCCTTTTTCTTTGATTTCTAATTTGATCATATAAACACAATAGATAATAATTATTGAAGCACTATCACCATTGCCAATAAAAGAATTAACTAATTAGGAACACTGCAATAACTTTCTTTTATTATACTATAAGAAAATAAGACTGTACTCCACTAAGAACTTATTGTAAATGAATTATTTTAGTATAGTTATTTCCTCTATGACAATTTACAGGTACTATAAAATCACTTAAAGTTCTGCCATTAAATTTGTGATTGATAAAATAATCAACATAAATTCAAATTATTTAAATAATTCATTTTGGTCAAAAGCCAAGCACTTAACTTTCAGCTGAATTACATTTTGCTGTATTTTTTAGGTCATGTGTGTGGCTTTTACTGCTTCCTTAGCAATTCTGACTTGTTTATTCATTTCTTTTCCATCTTTCTATAAGTGGTATGGGGTTATGTTGCCTTTGATGAAAATGCATTCTGAATTTTTGCCTTCAACCACTAGCTTCCTGGATCTTGGATATGCAGGGTTGTTCATTAACTCTTCTGCACTTTAAAACTCCCTGCATATGAATTCTCTTCAGACATTGGTATTTTCACTATCAGCTTATCTTTTATTTTCCATCTCTGGATTATCATTGGTATTTTATTGTCAGAGGTGGTCTGCATACTATCAATTCTTTTTTATAATCATTTCTTGCAATTCTTCTGTTCCCTTTGTTGCTCCAGCTCTTGCTATTCTGATTGTTGCTGGGTAATTGGCTTTAAACTGTGTCACCCTATCATAATCTGCTTTAGTCTTTGTGAATCTTCATGTCTCACTGTTAGTTTCACTGTAATGCATTCAATGCCAACTTCTGCTAGCATTTCCAGTTTGGCTAGCTTATCTAGTTCCTTCTCTGTGAATGCTTCTGTATAAATGTACTTTAGTACTGATTTCAACAGTGACCCCTTCAAAGATGCATAGTATCTTTCTTCTATTTCATCCTTTGCTTATTGTTCTATCTTTGCTTTTATCAAGTAGCAATTGTTTCTGGTCTCTAACCACTGCAATTCTTAGGGTGGTAATGGCACATCCCATTTTTCTATGTTCATTTTGTCATTAGTGTGGCATCATTTAATGGTTTTGAGTCAAAGCATGGATTTATTGGTTCTATAAAATAATAAACTCCTCCTGCTATAGTACCCTATCCTAATGAAAATTAAAAGTAAGCAGGAGATCATGTTAGGGAAGAGTGACCACACTTGTCCACTCTGATACTGATGACCTTTAAGAAAGAATTGTATAAAACTAGAGCCCTAATAAAGATAAAGAATAAAGAAGCCCTAACTCTTAGGTGCAGTGAGTGAAGACTATGTGCTAAGTTAAAAACCTAAGCTCAGTGCAACTCTCATCTCATCCAATATCAGTGATTGCAATAAAATTTAATTTTATTTACTAATGAAATGCAGTACAACAAAAACCCTAGACACATACCTAACCTAAGTTAGAGGGAGCATGCCAGTCAAGTTGAACCACATTTGGGTGCCCTTTAAATACAAAAAATGAATTTAGAAACAAGTTTTAGTAAAATATAAAGTCAAAATAAAAAGTAAGAAATGATTTTACTGAGAATAATTGAAGATCCAAATTGACTGAAGCAAAATATAACACTAATATATACTGTGGCATCAGTGAGAAGTCAGCATGCATTCCTGCAAATCTATCTTATTGAGGGTTTTGATTTGATGCATGGGTAAACTAATGCTACAAATAATTAACTAACTCTTCCTGCTATCATACCCTATCCCAATACAAGTTAAAAATAAACAAGAGATTGTGTTTGGGAAGAGTGGCCACACTTGGCAGACCTGATACAAATAACCTTTTAGAAGAGTCATAAAAGACTAGAGCCCTAATTAGATTAAGAAATAAGAAGCCCTAATTCTCTGGTGGAAGTGATGAACCTAAGTGCTACATAAAATACCCTAAGCTCAGTGCATTTCTCATTTTGTGCAATTTAGATGAAAGCAATAATAATGATTTTCATTATGGATAACAAGCAGTACAAAACCCCTAGCCATATACCTAAACTAGTTAAAGGAACATACCAGTCAATTTGTCCACCATCTGGGTGCTATTTAACAATACAGTTGGAGAATTAGAAACACAGACTTTAATAAAAGAATAAGTCAAAGAAAATAAATGTTAAGATATATATATATATATATATATATATATATATATATA